>VAHH01000022.1:0-92246 GCA_013357305.1 Radopholus similis
CCTTTGAAAACGATTTAAATGATATTTTAAAGCATATGAGGGCATTTGAACATTCTATAAAGCATATTCATTTTTTACCGTTTTTAACGCATACCTATTTACCGATTTTGAGGTTTTTTACCGGTAAATTTACCGGTAAATTTCGGTAAATTTACCGAATCACATTTTTTACCGGTAAATTATACAACCCTAATGTTTTCAGACCTGTGGACCAGGCGATGCAATACGCCAGGTTTTTTCTGCGAATGTCGTTTGCCACCACCACAAGCACCATCGTGTCCGCAGCGATGGCGGAGCGCATCCGTCTGAAGCCTTACATCGTGATCACATTCCTGATGACCATCGTCCACTCGATCTGTGCACACTGTTCGCGAACACGAAACCAAACAGATGCACTCATTCCGCTCACATCTTCAGGGGTGTGGTCCAGGGACGGGTTCCTGAACAAGCTGGGCTGCGTCGACGCAGCTGGATGCTCCGGTGAGGCATTTGTACCCAATAATGCACTTCTCCGGATGGCCAGTGATCCACTTGGTCGGCGGGCTTGGTGGCCTGGCAGCTACCATTTATCTGAAGCCGAGGCAGGCACGCTTCGGCGAACGGGGCAATGCGCACATGTCCAAGTAAGTCTTCTCTCTGCGCTGATAGCCGGTAACCACTTGGGCGCATTCTCCAGCCCAACGAACGCACTGCTGGGCACGTTCATGCTGTGGTGGGGCTGGATGGCCTTCAACACGTCCACTACATTTGGCGTGGTGCGAGGTCGTTGGCGTCTGGCCGCAAGGCAAGGGCTCAGCCAGAATGTGCCACTTCCAGCAACTTCTGCTTTTCAGAGCCGTGATGGCCACTCTCCTGAGTTCGCTGGGCGGCGGTTGTACCTCGATTGTGATCTCGCTGATCACCACACGGAAGTGCCAAATCGACTTGCTCATCGACGGACTGCTCGCCTCGCTGGTCTCGATGACAGCCGGGTGCCATTCCACCTCGCCCAGGGACAGCATCGCCATCGGCTCAATCGGCTCTGCGCTGGCGCTGGCCGTCATTCCGTTCATCGAGAGGCTGGAGATCGACGACCCCGTGGGCGTCATTCCGGTGCACGTGGTGGGCGCCGTCTGGGGAATGGTGGCCGTGGGCCTCTTCTCCCGGGAGGACCCTCTGATGTTCGCCAACAACGTCTGCGTCTGGGTGATTCGAAAAAACAACCGGTGCTACTCAGATGTCTCTCACTGGCGGCAAGGACGGGCTGCTCTACTCCTGGGACTTTGATCTGCTGCTCATCCAATCGCTGGCCATCGGGTGCATTTCCGTCTTTTCGCTCGTGATCACGTTCATTTCACTTGCCGTGAGCTCATTATTCCCATACCGCCCGTCAGCCCTCACTGCAGACCATGAACCAGTTCCCGTGGGGCCTCCGCATGACCAAGTACGAGGAGCAGCTGGGCGCTAACCTGATCGAGCACGGACTGGCCGGGCACAACATCGCCAAATACTCCATCGAGAAGAAGCTGAACGTCAAGTGCGTAAACCGATTTTAAACAGTGTTTGACATGCGAACTTTCTCTCTGCTAATGGTGTTCAAATTCCCTCGGAACAATCAGATAGCTTGTTCTGCACAAGTTTATGACTGGTGGTTTGCACGTTGTTAAGGAATGCCTACAGCGTGATCAAGTACGTCGCCAAATGGAAGCGAATTGCGCGGAAAGCGCGCGAAAGGAAGGCGGCGGAGGCGGCTGCCCGCGGCGAGGTGCCGGAACAGGACCGTCCTTCGCAGCAGCATCAGAGCCAGGGCAGTCTTGTGCACAGACTGGCGCCGTTGAAGCTGAATGGGCTGCGTCCCAAAGCGAACGGCACCGGGACGCTGAGTGCGCGCCCGAGGTCGGGCCGAGTGCCGATCGAGAACGACAAGAACTCTCTGCCGCCGATGCACTCCTCGCGGAGAGTGCCCTACCCGCTCGCGCATGCCGACACAGCGATCGACCTCAGAGAGGCACTGGCGATGGCCAACGGTGGGAAATGCACGGGGCAGCGGAGCAAATGAATTTCCCCAAACACTTTAAGGGGGAAGTTGTGGTAATACAACGGTAAAGGCCTGTTTACGGCCTCTTTTACCCGCCGAGTTTTCCCAAAATAACTTGAAGGGTACACTTAGCTTGGATTTGCGTTCGCTCCCAGATATTGGCAACGGCTCTCTGCCGAACGGACTGCACCAGCCGATCACCATAGTGACGGCGCCGCCGAGTCCACCGGCGGAAACAACTGTGGCTGGGCTAGGGGAGAGTCGCTTCGCTGACGCAGAAAACAGCGGCCGTGGCGGCGGAGAGGGCGACGACGACAACAGCAGTGCGGGCTCGACCCCCAACAGCGGAAGGCGCAACATCCTCAGCCGGCTTAAGGGGCGCAACAACGCGTGGGTTTTCTTTTCCTGGTCGCGCCGGGCCCCAAAATTCTCCGTTTTCAGACGAGTGACGCCACAAGTCTGAGACGATTGCCAAATATTGGGAGTTTGCTCCAATAAATCAAATGCTTGTCTATAGTGTGCATTCTTTCAAAAAGACGGGAATTGAGAAGAAAAACAATTCATTTCTGTTTCGAGGCGATGATCTGCAGAATGGTAGTTCGAGTTTCGAGACAATGAGCTGGACTGGAAATATCGAATTCTAATTATAATTATTTATAATCTGTTTTTGTGGATTTTTTGTTTAATGGGAGCATGATATCGAAACACGGGATCTTGAACAAGTTTGGTCGTTTTAATTTTAATCAAAATAGCACAAAGGTAAATGTCAAAAAGACCAAAAATTGCACCGAGAAAATGAAAAATAATTTGGTTGCAATAGTTCTGAGCGGGTCTTGCACTCAATGTGTAATTCTCCTGCAGTTGATGGCCATCGCCGCGTATTTGCCGTCCAAACGGCTGACCTCGGCCGCAGCGACTGAAGTGCGCACCACGCGCACTCCGGCCGACAGAACAGGGTGTTGCCTTTGCTCGAGTTTCTGCGCCCACTTGGC
This sequence comes from Radopholus similis, assembly GCA_013357305.1. NCBI lineage: Eukaryota > Metazoa > Nematoda > Chromadorea > Rhabditida > Pratylenchidae > Radopholus > Radopholus similis. Next base: position 3,010 of record VAHH01000022.1, read on the forward strand.
GGAGAACAGAGCCAGCAGGTGGAAGGCCAGTGCTGCGGTGTGCCTCCGGAACGGGCCCACGAAGTACAAAGTGCATATTGTGCTGGCCAGCGAGTAGCTGGCCAGCAGCAGCAGGGCGCACTCGGCCAGCCATCTGGGGACCGGCACGTCCAAAATGCCGACGAGAATGCGGACGCCGACCGGGAAAATGGAGAACAGGATGGGCAGACAGAACTGCAACCGGAACGGGGGGGGGCAGAAGCATATTTTTGGCCGGACCGCCCACCAGAATGACCAGGAGCGTGGTGAGCTGGCGGTGCATTCGGTACGTGCTCTTGCTGAACTTGTTCGCATTCGCCCCCAGCGTGTGGAAAATGAGCCAAGAGAACGCAAAGTTCAGTCCAAAAGTTGTGCAAAACAGGACGCTGATAGCGATGGCGTACGGCGGACTCCATCTGAGCAGAATGACGCAACTGCCGTTGGGCGCCAATTCGGCAAATGCAGTCGCATTGTAGAGCGGGTAGGCGCCGAGGACCGCGTCGTATTGCTGCAAATGGAAGGCGAAGTTGAGGAACCAGAAACCGGAACGAGAGTCCTCCGCCCAATGGTTCCCAGATGTCGGGTTCGGGTTTCGAGTCTCCAGCTCCACCTCTCTGGGTACCGCTGCCGAGTACCCTATAAGCGCGATCGCAGTCGATATGGCCACTTCGACTGCGAATGCCACAAAGCGGGCCCCTAGCGAGTTCAGGGCATCGAGCAAATCCACATAACGCTGCTGGATTGCGCTGTAGCGGAAAATCACCGCGTACAACTGCGTACAGAGCATCTTGGTGGCGAAGTACACAGCAATGGCGAACTGGAAATTGAATTTGGACTGAACAAGTTTCCAAGATTTACGATAACTCCGCCGCCATTAGGCCCAAACAGCGGGCCGAGCAATCCGCGCACAACGGCGCCTTTGGCGTAAGGCAAGAGCAATTTGGGGCTGAGACCGTAGCCCAGAAGCACAGTGAACACTGCATCGAAGGACTGGAAACAGTCACCGATGCATTCACAATTACTAATTGGTCAAAACAAGCGAATCCACTCAACTTCCCACATTTTTCGCCCACCGTGATTTGGAAGAGGGCGAAGCGAAAGGAATGCATCTCAGCGGGGCTCTTGGCCACGATCAGCCACAACAGGAACAGTTGGAGGACGAGCACCGGTGTTGTGATGCTGAACAACGACAGTTGGAACCACGAGGGCATTTTGCCAATGGTGATGACTGATGAAGTTGGAATGCGGCTGAGTGCAAGGCTTTTGGTCGTTGGTCGATTATGCAAGGGACGCACCAAAATGGCGCTGGAGAAGGAGACAGGTGATAGATAAATGGCGATAGGACAATGACATTCCCCCGCCGAATGGGAAATGGACCTTTGTTTGGCGTATGGAATTTGTTCCGACTCTCTTGGGGCTGAAAGATGCACCGAACCCCCCCCCCTCCCCCCCGGCGTCGGGACAGGTCTCTCGACCCTGAATGCAAATTTGTCGACCAAACAATTGCACATTGGGAGCATTTGAAATCAGATATGGCCCCTGTAGTGCAGTTGACGGTCACAAATTGTTTATTCCATCCACGTAACGGCACCCGTTGGTGCAGATGGGCAGCCCCAATCCCGCCAATCCCATTCTCCTTTCCCCATCCAATGGAAAGAATTCACCCCTTTATTACTCCGCCATTCGTTTCTCGGAGCCTGTCCCTGGCCCTGTCTCTGGCGCTCCTCTCCGCTTTCCTGCTGATCCCGCCCGTCTGCCGGTCGATGCCGCTCGAGGAGTACCCGAACCCGCAGTCGGACGACTTGTTTTCGCGGTGCAACATCCCGGCCAAGGGATTCGTGTGCGACCCGGACTCCGTCCTGCCTGAGCACGAGCGCACCCAACTCTTCGATTTGCTGAACGACTACGCCAGTCAGACGAAAAATGTGGGCAATAGGAGCAATATGGTGGTGCCCCATCTCGACTGGACTCCGTTTCCATGGGAACAGGGATGTTTCAATCACTTCCCCTTCTGCACCGCAGGACCGCGGCGAGAGCGGCTGCAAGAGGAAGGGCATCACCGCCGCAGTGGCACTGGCCCGTAAGCCGCTCTACGTGAGGCTGACCCAGGGGGCAAGTCCAAGCTCCCGGGGAGGGCTCTGACCCCTTGGTCCAGCAGCGCGAGTTCAACTCCACCCAGGACGCGGCCTTTCGGCTGCTGAAGGCGTGGAGTCTGGACAACGAGTGCCACAAGGCGCTGCTCATCTACCTGCCCGTGGAGGAACTGGCGCTGCCCAAAATAGCGTTCTTTTTCGCCACCCCGGTCCTCCAGGACGAACTGAACCATCTGTTTGCCGTGGAGGTAACCTCGAAAGCCGACCAAAGTCCACGCATTTCCAGCACTCAGCTCTGCTGAGGGGCATGTACGCGGATGCGATCCGCGCCATCCTGGAGGGCATCAGACGCATCGTGGGCGCCAGGCATGGGATGCTGACCGGCGGCACGGAGGGCTCCGCGGCGGAAGGGGACTTCGACGCAAAGGTTCAGCATTCGGGTTGTCCGCACTTCCATTCACACTTGAAGGATTACGACGGGCCAGTGCCTGGAAGGCTACGCACCCCGTCCACCTTCCCAGCGAGTGGCCCGTCCTCGTCCCTCGGAGGCCCGTTTCTGGCGCTGTCGGTGTTCCTGTCGTCCGCCTGCTCCGTTTCCGCAACGCTGGCCACCCTGTGGGTGCTGCGCAGACGGATTCTGCACACAGTGCGACAGGACGTGCCCCTGATGCGCTACAGCCAAGCGGCGGACGAGTGAAGGAAAAGCGAAGCTACTTCCTCATACCTTCATCGGCTGCGGCGATTCGTGATTATTCAATTCCGATTGTTGTAAATGGAACTGATCTGGAAAACGGAGTTTGTTCTGTTTGCGTCGGCCAAAGGGCCAACACTTCCCACCATTGGGCAGGACGGGATACCGTCCAGGTTTGAATTCCGCGTCAAAACCCTGAAAACCACACGCAAATCGTGTAAATTCGGCGTGCGAATGTGTTTCTCGGTGCCGCGCCGTCATTTGACGCAACGCCCAAAATATCGCAAATTCGATTTCGGCGCATCGCGCAACAACATAATCACTTTACTGTGTCCGTTCCGCGCACTTGCGCGCCGACCCGGCCATATTAATGCAATTGGAGACCATTTTTGTCGGCTCCAAATACGCGCAACAGTCACGCGCGGATTGTAAAGCGCCCGCTTTGTGCTGCCAAATAATGCAATTTCGGCGTTTGCGCAGCATAAAACCGACCTTTCCCCGTGCATTGGTACACCTCGCTCGGTCACTTCGCCCAGTCAGTTCCGCTTTTCAATTCTGCTGCGGCTGTCCACACTCTTTGCCTGAAATGCAAGTTTGCGCTAATCCAAATGATTAACATTTGAATCATTTGGATTTGCGTCTCGCTGTGTGGGCCACATTCTGCGACTGTTTGCCAATTAGCGGCCACAATATGTATGTCAGTCCGGCGGACTTCCGCTCCAATTATGCCTCCAGTGCGAAGGCCTTTCTGTTGCTGTTGTGCCGGATCTGCGCCGGAGATGGCTCCCGGCTGGGGTCGGGACAGGGCGGAGGACCCTCCGCTACAAAAAACACCCCTTCGTGCCCTCCTTTTCTTGTTGTTGCTTCAAATTCGCGCGTTGTCGCGTGTCTTTTCCGATTGCGTCAATTGTTATCGAAATGCGAAAGAAAGTACATTTCAAAGCCCCAGTTTGTGTGCATTTTACAGCAGCCCAATTAGAAAAGGGCGCCGTTGTGCGCGACTTTCACCATTTTGTGAAGACCATCCACCTCCTCTGGGCATTTCCACTGCGAAGTACTTATATTTATTTATTCGGAGGCTCTCTGCCCGCTAAAACCGCTCCAACGGGGGCAATATCCACTCTCAATGCGCAGGTCCCCGCCGTCCGCGCACTTGCCCTTCTGGCGAAATGAAACTTTCCGGGCCACAATTACCGCCATTCGGCTGGGGGCAGCAAAAAACTCAAGTGCCCGCCCGCCGAATGGCTGGCTGGCCATTAGGCCAATTAATTGTGCAGTGCTGGGCGATAGCCCTGTTTGCGCCGAAGGTGGCCTTTAGCTGGCGGCCTAAAAATTAGGGCCTGTCCAGCAGAGCTCTCTCTCCTCCTCCGCTCCAACCGCCAATCTCACCTTGGCGGTGCCCGACAAGTCTTGGGGCCTGCCCCACCCTCACAGGGCCCTTTCATCTCGCGCACCACCAAATTATCCATCCCCAATAATCTTTTTGCGAGGGATAAAAGCCATCGCGCGACGCCCAAATTGGCACTCGTTGTGGGGCCGAAGTTGGCGTCCATGAAAACATTTTATGCAGTTCCGTGAGCGGGACACGACCACTTAGGCTGCCCCAGTGCCCCACCAGACGAGGGAGGGAGGGCACTTACCTCCGACGAATATAGGAATCGAACCCCCTTCAGAATAAAATCCAAACTTCGTCCAACTAAATCCGACAGAAATGCTGTGCTCTGGCGCGCTTCTGTTTCTGCTGTTCCCCGCCCTTTCCGTCGCCGGTGGCTCTTCTACGGCTGCGCCTCCGGACGGCCCTTCTCCGCCCAGGGCACTGCAAATGCTGCGCCCACAGGCGCTCGGCCCTGGCCAGAAGGAGCTGAAGGGGACCGACTATTTCGATCCCAGGACCTACACCAGCCGCGACTTGGCCAAGCTGATGAACGGGCTGGTGCAGCAGATCGGCAAGGACCTGGACAAGGTGGGCCCCGCCGGGGACAAACAAGCAAGAAGTGCCTTTGTCCTCCCAGGCAAACGAAGAGCTGTCCGAACAGGCCGAGAAGAACGCCCAGTTGGAGGGTCGGATCGCCCTCTTGGAGTCGGCGCAGCTGCCGATTGACGAGCGCACACTGGTCAGTCGGGAGGGGAGGCAACGGATGAAAGTGTCCTCCCTGGGTCCAGTTGGTGGTCACTGGGTCGGCCCTGTTGCTGGTCGCACTGACTGCCGCACTGCTGGGGGTGCACCTGCTGTTCGGACAGCAGCGCAAGGCCGCGCTCCAGATGAAGCACAAGCGACTGGTGGACTGCGAAAGTGCGTGAACGAGAGCACAGCCAATTCAATCCACAGTTGTCCCACAATCGCGAATAAACCCAGCGAATGTTGTTCCCGAATAAATGACCAGCAAACCGTTCATTTGGCCACAGCACCTACACATTTCTTGATAAAACCGAAAATCTCGCAAAAATTCAAATGGTAGGTAACTTACTATTTGTGGACTTAAAACGGAAAATGGAAATTGTTCGTCAAACACTCGAATCACACATTCCCTCCACATCAACTCACTTGGAATGTTTTAGCAATGCGGAAAAGACAGTGTGTTGTGGAATGGACGGAATGTTTGTATCTGCATCGACCTCAGCAGCAACTTCCAGCAGGGCTTTCGATGGTGGGACCGGATTTGGGGAGGGACACACACACACACACACAGAGACTAGGGTAGGTAGGCAGGGACTAGGGAGGAGGGGTCCATCGAAACAGCGGGTCCAGACCATCAGCCGACTGTGCCCTCCGGTCAGTGGATCAGGGGCTGGACCGCGTCCGGGCGGACACTCTTGGCCGGGCCGTCCCCGACGCAGGCCGAGAACTTCTTCAGGGCCAGCCAGACGTGCGCCAGCAGCACTGCGGCCAGCGCCAGCAGGAACACGGCGGCGGCCAGGGCCAGCAGGTGCTGAACGAGGAGATGGATGGGCTGGGTCGGCATCCTCTTATTCCCGGTGCGCACCTTGTAGCACAGCTCCACAGAGACGGCGCCGTCCAGACGTTCCTCCAGCAGCTTCATCTTGGCCTGGAGCAGCTCAAACTGCTGCGCAAACTCAATGCGGGTGGACTGCGCCAGAGTTGGGGGAATTGGCGGAAAGGCTAGGGCCCCAAAGCGCACCTTGTCCGATAAGTCGCCGCCGATCTGGAGTCCCATGCCGTTGATCAGCTTCAGGAAGTCCTTCGAGGTGTAGGTCTGCAAAACCTTTGCCCGGCTGGGTTTCCGATTCCCACCCTCGGGTCGAAGTATTTGGTGGTGCGGGTGCCCGGGTTGCCCGGCTCCAGCGGCTGCGGGGGCAGCATTCGCATTGCCGCGCGCTCTTGGGCGGCGTCCACGGGAGCAGAGCCCGTTTGGAGCAGGGCGAAGCAGACAACGAGACGGAGCAAAGACATTTTATTGAGTTGCGCGTGTTCAATGTATTTATCTGTCGGCCAAATGTCGGCATTTATTCGATTAATTGCGAGTGTGCCCAATCGGGCAGAGATGGAAGCGGTGCCGGGGAGAAGACTCCCCACTCCGCTGGCATTTGCTGGCGGGCTAAGCCTGCTGCCCACCGGAAGCGGATTCCCAGTTCCGGTTGCGCAAAAACAGTCAAAACAGGTTCGCTCACAAGGCGAACCCCTAATCTCAGCACAAATCTGCGAGGAGAAAGCCAAAGGCACAAAAAATGGCAGTCATGCATTGATATTACAATAATTGAATGGGCCAAAGGGAGACTGAAGGTCGATCGAAGGGAAAGAAAATACCTAATTGAGGCAAAAACTGCTGGCACCCGATGGCACGGCCCAAACAGCTACAAAAACTATAAACTATTCCTGGAAAGTTTGTCGCAAAATGTTGGGAATGATGAAACCGCTTTTGCGACACTTTGTCGAATTCTGAGATGGGAGGGTGGGCCGTCGGTTTAAGTACGCGTAGTTCCATCTCGATCCCGCCCCTTAAACAAGCGCTGACGCACGGCTTTAATCCGCCGCCGTTTCTCTCCCCTTGTGCAAACCCAAGCGTTGGCTGACAGGAAACAAGAAACAACAGTCGTAGAATGCGATCACTGGACTGTGTTTCATTCGACCCAATGGTGGCCAATCGTGGTCATTTGGGCCCAATTCGTCCCCAGCGCATCAGAACCGCGCAAAAACGGGGCCAAAGCCTTTGAGAATTGAGGAGGGGGAATGCGCGGATTTCCCCCGCATTTGAGTCCACTCGGGCACATCTTGCTTTCAGTGCGCAAAATACCGCCAAAGCTCTTTTGTCGATTGTCCGAGTGTGCACTTTTCGTCTGTCCCCACCCGCCCAGCCAAGGGCCTACTCATTGGCCTTTGGCGCGGCTAATCCGAGGGAACCTGTTAAAATTCCCCGGCATTTAGCGCGGCCAAGCGAAGAAGAGCGGTCGTCACGCACTGGGTTAGCGGAATAGTTTGGGCGAAACGAAGACATTTCAGATTTCACCCATTCCCGGTAAGCTGCGTTAGAAGGGGATTAAAACTGCGAGACAAATAAAAAATATAATAGAAGTGACAAATTGGCACGCACTCTTCAGAAGAAACTGTGCTTTGGCGTGATATCATCGAAAATAGGTGGAATTGAGCGCATCCCTGATGGGTCCGCGGTTCACCATTCAAAAAGCTCATTCTCAAGAGCTGGGAACCTCTAACTCGTTGGCGGGATGGACAGAACTGCATCCCGGGGACAGATGGATTTTGAAACACACCAACTCTGAATGGAGGGAACGAAGTTTGTGTACATTTATTTCCGTGTCTTTTTAGGCCTGAGACCTGAGATGTCCTCCATCGAGTGGCATTTTCTGTCTCTGCCATGACTCATGACTCTGTTTGTCTGCTGCCACCAACCAACCACCGTAGACCCTGCCCTCCTGTCCTCTGTCCCGTCGGCGTCACAGTTCCGCCACTTGTTTGCGCGCCCTTTCTCTGTTTTGATGACTCTCTCTCTCTCTCTCTCCAATTGCTGCGGACTACAATGCAATGGGCGAGGGAATCGGCGCTAGTTGTTCTTGAGAAATGGGTCACCGCTTCCCCGGTGGAGGGTCTTCGCGAACTCATTACGGCCGCAAGTGCCCGTTCGGAAGCAATGGTTCGGATGCTCCCGAGGGAGGGCACACACCACAAGACTGAGTCAGTAAGTAGCCCCCTTCGGTGAGTCAGAGTCAGCTGACGCCGGAGGAAAGAGATAATCGCGCATCACGAGTCCCCAAAAAATGAACGCTGAATGGGACGCCAATTATGGAAAGGCAGATGATGGTGTGCTTTGGAATTGGAACCCGCAAAAACGCGACACAATTTAGCCGAGCCAACAAGAGGTGCGACCGAAACAAAATCGAACAACCGAGTGAGTGAATGGATGGCGGCCGATTCGGGTACTGACGGACGAACAGTTCACCCCCGGGCCAGCTGTCTTCTGTCGGCAGAGTTCCGAAATCCGCACGACGTCCTCCAGTTGAACCCATGGATTTGGAACCAAAGGGCCGGGGGTTTTCTTCCGTTCTTTGCCCGAACGGACAATTCCCACAAAACAATTTCCAATTTCCATTCTGGGCCGGCAAAAACCGAAAACACTGGTTTGTGGTGCGCTACCGATTTGGAGGCCGTTTCCCAGTTTGTAGCCCAGGTTCTTTGCCCTCCCTCCTTTGTGCCGGGGAACATTCGCTCTCCCGAGTCCATTGGCTAGGACCGAATTGGAAAAGCACAGCACAGCCGGAGACTGTTCACTTAAGAGCGAGTCCCTGTCGCTCCAGACAGAAAGAGGCATTTTGGGCGTTTGTCGGCCAAAAAGTAATAATGGCCTTTGGTCGGGCCTTCAAACGGCCCTTGTTGCACTATTATCGCGTCATGTGTTGATAAAAAAGGCCAAAAACTGGCAAGCAAGCTCCATCTGCCGTTGTTTTGCGAGCGCCAGCCAAACCAAAGTCCAGCCCGGTCGCAATCTGCATCCAGCGAAGGCCGAAAAAACCAAAGTCCGCGCCCACATGGCGCCAGTCCGTGGCCCAATTCCAAAAATTGCGAATGGCCCCGAGAGTGCTGTCGGGAGCGGAGCCAGATCCCCTGGTGAAGGTCCTGTCTGGCCAGACCGGATGATCCGCACGGGAGATAAGATAACAAACAGCGGAGGCTGGGCGGACCAGGAACCGCGGCGGCTACAAATGTGCAAGACACGAAAGTACGCCCTCCGCCTATAAAAGCGGGCGCAAACTCGCCCCTGACCAGACGATAAAAATGGTCCAAAAGTTAGTTTCGTTTCAGCTCTAAAGTAAGCATCCTCACTTTTCTCGGCGAGAAGGATGCAAACACCTTTTAACCTTTTCAATTCCAACTTTTGCGCAAATGGGCCTTAATCCGCCGGCTTTGAGTTGCCAAAAAAGCAACCAAACCGCGGTGTCCCTTAGGGCGGATTAGGACCTGGGGCTCTCCGGGTGTTGGGCGGCATCAGCCGCGGCAGCCACAAAAGTGCGCAAACAGCGTGTGTGGTCCCCACTGCCGTCCCAGTCTCGGGGAATTGGCCCAAACAGCAAACACTCCGCCGTCCCCGTCCCAGCCCATTGTCATTTATCAGTTCCAGCCGCCCAGCAGCAGAGTGTTTTCGTTCTTCCACTTCCATTGCCCCCAGCCGAGATCAATATCGCGACACAACAGGAGCAAGACCCCTTCCCTCCCCTCGTTCCCGGTCACGATGGCGGTGGACGGACGTGGGATGCCCCTCTCCGCTCGCTCGTATCAAAACAACTTTTTGCACTCTCAATTAGTAGAGACTGTGTCCTGAGTCCCTGAGTCCTGGCCGTCCCCGTCCCCTCCCCTCCGCCGCGGAATGGTGCAAACAGATGAGTGGGAATCACATGTGCCCCTGCGGCGAAAGGTGTTTCCAGAGGCACATAAACATAATAATCCATCCAACTCCGGTAGCGGACTTTTGTGTTATTGTGCCCAAAAGGGGCGGGAAGGGGCTTCCGCCGAATCAAATTGCGGGCGGACTTATCAATTTTTAATGGCCGCATGCGGTTTGATTGCCCCCAAAATGCAACTGTCATCGTCACTGGGTCAGTCCCATTCCCGTTTGGGCTTTGGGCTGCGCATAGCTGATGCGGGCACACGCGCACTAATTAATTTGCGGCGTCCGAATTCACGCAGCGCCCATTCAACGGCCAAAGGTCCGCACACTCATTTGAGGAACAACTTTGAATTTGAAACGCCCAAATGAGTCTGACTTTGTTTGTCCCGTTCCCACTTTTTGCACAGCGAAATTCGAGCACTCAGCGCCCAAACAATTTCGCGAGTGCCCCCCCCCTTGCATTTGGGCCTCCCAAAAACGTCTGCTCAACAGGAGAAGGGAAAATAAAGATTTGTGCGCTGTGCTCGGGGCGTTTCCAAGAAGAGTCCGCGACGGACGCAGGCGCTTTTTTGGCGCTGTTTATCACCTAAGCGGCGGCTGCTTCCAATTCCGATTGCTTTTGGCGCGGCTGCCGTTTGTGGGCCCTTTCGCGCAAACTACGCACTCCCTCTGCCAGTGAGCGGCTCTCATGTGCATGCGCCGCATTCTTCGCGGGCAACCGAATTATTACGTTTTCCGCCCATCCCCTGTTCTGGGGCTGCGCAAACAAAGTGCCGAGGGTGAATAAAAATAAAGGCGCCCGAATGGCACTGCTGAGTGCCGATGTGCACCACACGCAGAACCACAAGCGCACGGAGAGCCCCCGACTCACTCCTGTGCCACCCGCTTCGATGGCACCGCCCATTTCTCCCTTGGACCGCCAACATTTCAACCCCCCGCGCCACTTCCCATAATCCGTGCAAATGGAGGCCGACGAGTGGAGGCAAAACGGCCATTCCATTAAAGTGGGGAATGAATTGTCGGTGGACGGCCGATGGATGACCTCTCCTCTAGTTGTTTAGGCCAATCGGGGAACGCCAAAATTGCCCATTCGACTCTTCTGTTGCCTGCTCACTTTGCTATGTCCTCTCTGCTAAAGTGGCCCCTTTTGTTGCTTTTCGTGCGAGATATGCACCTTTGTACCTTGTGTTTGTGGGTAACATTGGCATTGTGTTGAGGAAGACCGATCCACATCATCAGCCCAACCAACCACTCCCGTGTGCATCCGCCATGTTTCTGCCGGAAGCTCTCTGCGCCTTGTCGCTCGCTGCGCTGCTGTTTGCCGAGGGCACCCAGGGCCGCCACCACCAGCACCACCACCAGCACCACCAGGAGCTGATCGCCATGCTGGAGAGTGAGCCTGAACTGGGAGAGCGGGCTTATTTGTTGCTCAGACAAACTGCTGGCCAAGCCGCTGGAACAGCGCAAGGCACCCAGCAACGCGAAGGAGGAGGTGTGCTCCATGGTCGCCGGGCAGAATGCCACGCTGCTGCAGTCGATCAGTGAGCGAATGGCAAACGCCTCAGACACAAAGAAAGCACTTCAAGGCAAGTCCACCGGGATGCCCGTCAAGCTGGTCGGGGCCCAGTTCTCGCTCTCCTACTGCGAGCAGCCGGACACGGAGTGTGCCGAGGGCGCCAACTGCGTGACAGTCTATCGTGAGCCGAACAGTCGGAACACCCTGACTGGCCCTCGTTTAAGGCTGGGAATCCGCTCTGGTGCAGACGGAGCGGGACCCGGAGGTGTTCGCGTCGGACAAAGTGCTGGTCCCGATAGACTGTCTCTGCATGCTGAACTGGAAGACCACCTCCGGTGGGCATGCCCAAAGGGTCCGTCCATTCCCAATTGCAGAGAAAGAGCCGACCATCCTGGAGAAGTGATGGGGCGCCGCACAGCAATTGCACGGAGAAGGACTTCAACCGATCCAATCCATTCCAAGTACCAAGCGATCTCTCCCTCCCCCGTCCCCTCTTCATGTCTGTCTCAGCTGACCGACTGTACCATACAACATACTATTACATATTTACATCCCATCCCCCCCCCCCTCCCTCCACACCAACACCAATTTAGCGCGTCTGTTGATTGTAAAAAGAACTTGACTAGTAAACCATTTTGGGAGGCGCAGCACTTGAGCAAACTGTGTGAGAGTGGTGGCGTTACAAAATCGTGAGAAGCACAATCGAGAATAATGGAAATAACGGTACCAGTGGATGCCAGTATTTCCGAAGCGAAAGACTCTAAAATTGGGCGAAATTTCGAAAATGTTCCCAATGCTACCGTTTCCGCCAAACACCTTTCCAGCGCCTCCATGTCGATGTGCGCCAAAATGCACAGGTTGGTGGCCCTAAAAGAGTGCGAGTGTTTTTTGGTCAGAACCTCCGTGTTGGCTGGCACCTTTCCGTGGCATTCGGCCATCCCGGCTGCAGCATCACTTTGGTGAATTTGAAAAATTCAAAAAATGCCGAGTCGTTTTTCTGGAAATTCATTTGTTTTTTGCTTTCAAAATGCTTTTACTCTGAATTTTTGCACCAGTCCATCCAGAGAGTCGGCGTCAAAGGCAGTCAGCCCGTAGGTGGAGCGCATTGAGTACTCCAACTTTGTGCGGGTTCTGTTCGCGCCATTCCGGTTCAACTCGTCCAGATCGACGAAGTAGGTGCTGGCAGGGAGGGAGGGAATGGCCTGCCAGGGCAGGGGGACGCACCTGATGTCGGCAATGTCCTTGGAGCTGGCGTTGTACTCGTAGCTTCGGAATGCCGGGTTGTTCATGTGGAAGATGGGCGTCACGGCCGGGCCGAGGAACAGTCTCTGCACCGGAGAGCCCCTTTGGTCCTGAACCGGCGGTGGAGGGCCCAAATGAGTACGGCTCTGGGCACCCTGACGACCCGGAAGGTGTCCGTGTGCAGATGCCCGAACAGCATCCAGCCGATCCAGGGAGCGAAGTCCGCCAGCAGCCTGGCCAGGGGCTGGTTGTACCTGCGGGGCATCGGCCACTCGGGCCTCCAGTGGTTCGGCTCGGCAAAGTACTCCACCCCTGGGCAAGAGAGAGAGGGAGTGGAATAGGTTCTCCGCTCGCGACTTCACCCCCCGGGGGAACGTGGCCCAAAATGTGGACGACAGAGCGGTTGTCTCTGGCCCGGGCCAGTTCATCCCGGAGCCATGCCAGTTGGCCGCAAGGGTCCGCCTGGTGCCGGAAGTTCCCGGCCGCCCTGTTCTTGGAGTAGTACAGGTTCGTGTTCAGCACCAGGAACACACCGCCGTCCGTCGGGGACTCCCGCCGGTAGAAGCCGCCGCGCAAAAAGGTCTCCTGTCCCATTTCCACCTCCTCTCCGTGCGTCCACCCCAGACTAGGTATACCTTTCCGCCTTCGCCGACCCAGTCCCGCCAGAGCTCGTAAATTCTCTCGTAGATCTCCACCCGGGGGAGGCCCTCGTCCGGGAAGTAGTTCGCCGGCGAGTATTCGTGGTTTCCCAGCACCGGAACCACAAAAACCCCCGGGAAATTGGCGCGCACCGAATCGGTGGAAATCCGGACCGTGGCGAGCAGATCTTGGAAAAGTGGGCGCCTTTTGTTCCCCGACTGGGCCCACCCACCTCGTTCGTCGTGAAAGTCGTGCGACGCGGAATCGCCCGTCCAGACGATGAAGTCCGGGTTGGGCACCTGCCTCCGCGCCTCCGCCATCATGAAGTCCATCAGGACCTGCAAGTGGTGCACTCCGCCAAACCCAGATGGGCCCTGTCACCGCTGGCGGGTCACAACTGCGGTCGCCGAAGGGGCCCAGCAGGCCCTTGGGCGAACGGTTGCCCAGTTGGCACCCCTGGCAGAGTCAGACTTTGAAATCTTGAGCCAAAGCCAGATTCACATTGCTTGGGTCGCCTTTCTGGTCGTACTTGAGGTTGACGTGAAAGTCGGTAATTTGGAGAAATTTGCCGCTTTTGACGCCAGGGGTGCACTTTGCAGCGACATTGAGGAGCAAGAAGGTGCAAATCAAATGGCCTCTGTCGCGCATCAGTGTGGACCCCAGCAGATAGCAAATACGATTAGATAATCAATAATTATCGGAGAATGGTGCAAACTTGCAAACGAGGACAAGAGGGGCAGAATGGAAGGAGAACAATAAACGAACAAACTCAATGGATGGGTGTTGGATGGCTTGTGTTCTGCCCTTCATCCAGGGTTCAGAACTTCAGAAGAATAGTAATTGCAGAACAATGATTGCGTTTTATGCACAAATGTACCTTTATCGGAGATGGAAGGAATTCATGCATCGGAAAAGTCGGAGCAGTCATGTAATAACTAATAATTGTCCACAATGTGGATTGTCACGTTTTTCTTCGAAGAGATAATAATTAATAATAATGAAAATAAGAAATAAAAATAACACTCGTACATAGGTACATATCTTAAATTGCCTGTGCACTTGCAGAAGGCCAAAAATGCAATAAATCTGATTGGGCACCCGTTTCAACGAAATGTCCTCCAGCAGTTGCAGGCCTTTTCCAGCAGCAGCAGCGAAGGATATCGTTGACGGGGCCAGACAGAGGAGGTCCCTCAATGCTCGCATTTTGATTCGTGATTTCCACGTTTGTGCGACCTGGAATTGTTCTGAAACGACTGAGATATTCGTTTCTGCTCCAGCTCCTGTCCCTTAGATGACTTCTTGTGGAGAGAGCAAATTCACCGTTTTGAGAGTGTTTTCCCCAAAATATAATATTTTTCGCAAACAATTCTTTCGCCGATTTCTGGAAATAATCGTATTTCCCGCCAAAGGGCTGCGGACTCAATGCGGCGTGTCCAATTCCACTGACAATTGATCTGCGCACAATGCTCAGCGAGGAGAGTCAATCCGCCGCCAGATGGAGTGAGTGGATCGGTGTTTGCCCTCCATCGAAATGGGAAAACTTAATGCAGAGGGAGTGAATGCCTCTGCAGCCTGAACTCTGAACGCATCCGCCGCCAAAGCTCTGCTGCGTTCGCTTTGCATAATCCGATTTCTCGCCGTTCAGGCGATCACATACATAACAAAATGGTCTTCAATTGGGACCACCATTCGCGTTTGTTGTCGCATTTAGCGCAATTTTCCGGAGCCACTCTTGATTCACAATTGGTCCAATCCAGAATCGCACCATGGACACCGAGGGAGGCGACCGCCGTCCACGCGTGGGAGCAGCAGTGCCCTCGTCGCCCAATTTGACTGGCTTTCGGCGCAAAATCAGCTCAGTGTTTGAGGACGAGGTGAAAATTTAGCATTTGTGTGTTTGTTTGGCGAAGGGCTTAGCCGGCCAGTTCTAGCGAGCAACCTATTTTCGTGCTCACTTCGAAGTACAATTTTGAGATTTTGTTCCAAGGACGAGAAAATCCATCGTGAACAAATCAAGCGGGAGATGCGTGAACTGGAGCGCCAAAAAAGGGCGTCGCTCCCTTTGCCCCCCTCAGCACGGGAAAGCAGAGAGTGAGGGAGGGCTTTGGAGTTTGGACGCTAAGCCCCCCCCCCCCCCCCCCGTTGCAGTGCCTCTTCCGCCCGGGCGCAGCAGCCCAAGCACGAGCTGATCAGACGCACCCTGTCGGAGGACTTCCCCGGCCTGGACTACCTGGGCTTCCACGACGTGCTGAAGGCCAAGCACTTCTGGTACCGAGTGCTCTGGTTCTCCGTGGTCTCGCTCTGCCTGCTCACCGGTCTCTACACCATCTACAGGCAAACCGAGTAGCCATCCCAAATGTGCGTCGGATTCAGGATTCTGAGGGAATATTCGGAGAACCCGAGTGCGACGCTGATAAGCGTCAAATCGGTCTGTGGCCATTCTGCACAGTTTCATTGTCTGTGCGCAGGTCGAGAAATTGCTGCTGCCCCAGCTGACCATCTGCCCTACCAACGCAGCCACAATAAACGTCGAAAAAATGGCCGCGGAACTGTTCCTGAACGACACTCTGGACACTGAGCGGACGCGCAAAGACGTTCTCGACTTTGCATATTTCATGCTGGCGGGATCCGGGTTCCAGGTACATTCAGTGCTGGAATCAAAATGGGCATCAGAACCGCAGAAAATGGATTGGAGGCGATTCGCCGATGCCCAGAAGAAGGCTCGGATGGCCGAGCTGTACGATCAGTTCCGCGGGGAACGCGACGTGGACACCTTCTTCCACGCGTTCTTCGACCGATTCGGGCTGGACTGCGCCGAATTCTTCCAGCACTGTCAGTTGGGCGACGAAACGCTGGATTGCTGCAAAGTGACTGGACGGGAGGGAGCAAAAGCAAAGCGCACTTGCTGCGTTCAGGTGTTCGAGCCCATCTACTTGATTAGGCGCGGACGCTGTTTCCGCACCGTCCCGCTGCACCAGCGCAATTTCGATGAGCTGGGCAAGTTGCGTGTGCAAACCCAGGTTCCGCGCAGGATGGACCCGAACATGACTGCGGACGACGTGAGCCTCTAACTCAACGCTAGTTCCAGAGGGGTTGTTCAGGAGATGATCGCCTACATTGCCGAGCACAAGCCTCAGATGGCGCCCTTCCCCCGCTACTATTTGTACGCGGGAATTTGGACCAAAATGCGCCTTAGCGCCAAAAAGATCACTCTGTTCCCGGCGGACGAAGTCTGCACGGAGACCAACATGGGCAAGGACGCCTGCTACATTGAGCGGTGGCTGCAGACGCATCTGGAGGAGCCCCTGAACTGCACCTACCCGTACATGCACGCCTTCAGGGCCACCGCCTACAAAAGGCAATTAAAATACTAATTCCCGAGAACAGAACAGCATTTATAATTCAAACCTCTAAAATATAGCTGTGATCCGCTCACTTTGGTGGACAACTACGAGAGTGCCGTTGAAACAACCAACTACACGATGCAATCAGTGAGCAACTGGATTTGTCCGTTTCTGGGTGCTAATTGGCCGATTTCAGTGCCTTCTGGGCTGCAACCGGTGGGAGTACACTGTGCAGATGGAAAAAATTGACACAGCGCGCGCCTACAGAAGTGTCGGCACGCTTCCGTTCACGTACCGCGTGGACCTGTCCTTCAACGACCTGCAGTACGAGATGATCGAGGAAGTGAGCACCGTCACGCTGGCGGGGCTGGTCTCGCAAATAGGCGGGCAGGTCGGCAGGGGACTGGTCTGCCCAAGCGGAACCCGCTTCCCCAGATGTCGCTGTTCATGGGCTCCTCCATCCTGAATCTGATCCAAGCGACCATTATGGCCGTTCTGCTGTGCCATCGGACGTTTGGCCGCCGCAAAGTGCAAGACTCTCGACGGATGAAGACGGAAAACACCGAAATGGCCAATGGGCGTTATGCGGGGGCAGAGGTTGCAATTGTAAATGTTTCTCCTCCCAAAAACTGAAGTTTAGGAGCATTTGGATTTCGACGAGAAGATTGGCGAACGCAGCAGCGGCATTCCAATCGCTCGAATGGGCTTCAGTCGCCATCAGCGACTGGTGATAAAATGAATTCTGTCCACGGGGACGGGTTTTGCGATGGATTTGCATACTTATGTCTGACTCAAAATTAGACATTTGTCTAACTGTGCACCAGCGTTGCCTCGTCTCTTGGCGGCCCTTCCGCCAGCAAATCTTCCAGGCGGAAGTGTGCAATCCGTTCGATCTGGCGCAACGCCTCTTCCCGCTCCTGCTCCTCAGAGTTGGCCAATCGGCGGCGGAACTGCGCCACAATACCTTGGAGAACAGAATAGGAAGGAGCACTTCCCTCCGACGTCCTCACCTTGCACTCCATTTTTCTGGTCCCGCGTTGCCAGAATGAACGGAAAGTGGAAGCGATTTTTGTAGGCGGTGTTGAGGGACTGGAACTCGGCAAACTGGCGCCCGTCGAGACGGTCCAGGCCAGCACTGTTCTGATCCGGCAAGAGCATGGGATGCATAACAATTGGGGACCAGTGCCAATTACATGTTCCTTGACGGACAATTCGCCGATTTGACCGATTTTAAATGCCTTTCCGGCCAAGTCCGGATAAGCCCGAATCAGCACCAGTTGCTTCTCCGTTGGCGAGTCTTTCACGGCTTCAGCGGCAAACATTTATTTGAAAGTAAATTGCTCCCACACCTTTAATCAACGCCTTTTGGAGCTGCCCCACGCTTTCGAACGGACGCTGTCCCTCCACCAGCGGCGCCACCCAAGTCGTGTTTTCAAAAATTGGCTCCAGTGCCTTCGAAAACTCGTCCGCCGAAAAGCTGTTCAGTTGCTCCAGAGTGAGCGCCGACATTTGGATAGGCATTGAGGCGAGGAACAAAATTGACGCGAAAGTGTGCAGAGTGGCCGACATTTGGGGGAGAACTCCAAAAATCGTAAAATGTTTATGGCCAACAAACAATAAGTGAAACTCTGGGTAGTTTGGATTGTGGCGGTGCATGGGAGAATGAGTGAAGAAGGACCAGAGGTTGGGCAGATCGATGTTCGCTGTTTGCTCTCCCGGGTCGCAGTTGCTCCGAGTATATTTCGGTGTGTGATTTATGTTTGCTCAAAAATGTCACTTTTCCTCTCGAATTCAAAGGACAAGTTTATTGAATTGGGAATCTTTGCGAAATTGAGCAAATCCGGCCCGAAATTCGGCTCTGCGCCCGTTCCGTCCGCCTATCGCTACCGCCCCGGTCTGACTGCGGCCCCTCGCCACTTGTACTGGGCGTCCACGATGGCCCGCATCAACAGCGTCAGAGACCCTCTGCCGTTCGCCCGACGGTGGGGACGGAGTCTGTGCTGAGGGCCGACGCTGGTCCCGGTGGGGGACACGGTCGCCACCGACCGGTGATGGCCCCACTTGGACTCCGCGACTTCCGCTGCAGACAATCGAATTTGAATGTGAGCCACCAGTATTTTGACTCGCCTCCTCCGCGTGCAGACGTCATTCCGGCCAGTTCGGCTCCATCCACTGGACGGGCACTGGCCGTCGATTGGTGCTGTGAGAACAGGACGATGAATACAAAATGGGCCCAAAGACTCATATGTGATTGACTATTGGCACTGTTTGGATTTTGCAAAATCCCGATCCATTTGACCCAAAATAATGGTTTTTGTTTGGCATTTTGAATAAGGCTTTTCTTTAAAAAGGGCCTCATGCCGGTTGCCCACAGTGGCAGTAATGACACGAAGGCGGGTGTTTGTGCGCAGAACCGTTTAATGCCTTGAGTGGGCGCAACCATGACACTCTTTTGTTGCAACAATGGAGGGAGGGCCGTGCGAACATTATTGGGTGCCCTATTGAGAGAAATGCCGCGATAAAACAACAATAACCTTTGGGCCGAAAATGGAAACGGAGCTGACTAAAGGACTAAACCGGGAAATGGCTGTGCATATTTTGGGAATGCGCGAACTTGGCGCACAGAATGCTGGGCCCTCCGCAGAGGTTGGAAACATCGAAATGCTGAACGAGAAGGGCCACCGCACCGCCACCGTCACTACTCACTACTGCGCCCCCTCCCCATGCAGACACATGTTGATAAAGGCGCGGGGCACCGTCGAGTGGAACCTGCCCTGGTCCGTGACCATGGCCACGTACGCGTTCAGTTGCCTTATTTTCTGCGCGGAGTGGAACACGCTCTCGGCCAAGTGCACAACCTCCGCGTACCGCCTCGCTCCGTCCATGTCGCCAAGTCGCTGGCGCGAAAGACGCATCAGCACGGTTGCGTAGTTCTCCTTCTCAGACTGCAGCACATCGATGGCGTGCGAACTCAGTCCCGAGGCGGCTAGCCAAACAAAATGGTAGCGAAAGTGGATCTGGACTGTGATTGTCTGTTGTTCACCCGAGTGAGCAGCAATGATCATCTTCAGCAACAGAAACTCCGCCTCGTCCATTCCCACTCGGTTGAACGCGCCCATGGATGTGTGCATTGCTGAGTTCGACAAATGTTGAATGCTGGAAAAGTTTTTGGGTATATTTTGACAACAACTGGGATTAGGTACGCCCGGTCCCCTCTGTAGCGGTCCGACCGGAAGGCCCACAACGGCGAGAATCCGTCGGGGTGCTTGAGGACGACCACCTCGGAATTGAGCCGCGATGAACCAAATTTGATGCACAGTTCGTACAGAGGGGCTGCGATGAAATTCAGTAGGCAAACCTAAAGCCTTGATTCGTCATCTTTGACTCTAACCCAAGACCTGATCATTGATGTCAATTTTGTGGAAAAAGGGCAGAGCTTTGAAGGAGTGGACGACTGCGATGAGGTTGCCCAGAATGGGCTGCGATTTGAAACTGAAGTTCCCATTCTCGGCTATCGCCGAGAGCATCGAGTGTGCGGACTCATCCGTGAGCATCTTCGTCGAAATAGGTAAATGTGGAAATATTCTCGCAGTTTTACCGAAATTCTGCATGCCACCTCGACCAGATTGCAGTTCCATGTGAGCAGTTCCCTCATCGATCTGAATTGGACCGGCAAGTCTCCGCTAAAAACGCGTGCTTTCCCAAACAGAATTTGGGCACTATTTTCGGCTTCTGTCAGAGATTTGATCAAGCTGTCCACATTGGAATGGAGCTTAAACGGACTTATTGGGGGACTAAATGTGTCAGATTCAAACCTCGTTTCCCCCACACATTTGTGGCATTTTGTCATTACGCATTCCCATTCCCATCTGGAGGCATTTTGCGATGCGACACGATTTGCACGCGTTGCGGGCGGTAGACTGCATCTTCCCCGAGAGTTTGGGTCCCTCTCAAATGCCGAATTCCATATTAAAATTTTCTAGTCGTTCACCTGCAAACAGTTTGCATTTTTCTGCATTTTTACATTGGAACTCTCTTTTGGAGGATCGCCCGAAAAACAAGGCGCAAGGCTGACAAATGCCCTCGGCTCCGAAATGTCTTGTTTTCTTCTGTATTTGACCGCCACAAACTCGACACTGGAATTACCCGATACTCATGCATACTACATATTTAAAACACTAAAAACCTTGCTTTCATCTTGGCCCGTAGTAATCATTTTACTCAATCGGCAATTGAAATATGAGAAAAATGGGTGAGCTTTCATCTTGGCCCGTAGTAATCATTTTACTCAATCGGCAATTGAAAAATATGAGAAAAATGGGTGAAATTGAATGGAAATTGTATTAGTGGATGTTTCATATCGATTGTGAATTTGTGAGGACTTGCTCAGTCATCCATCATCATTCATCTGGTTGGCAAATATATTATCGAATAGAACACACTGAGAACGATTTTTTACTCAAAATTGAGAGAGAATATTTTCTGCAATCTCAATCCTTTATATTTAGGTAATTCGTAACTATAACTAGGCGAACAAGTAATGTGTGCCTTCAGCTTTATCCATTTTGTCCGGGCTTGGTTCTTCGCTCACGAGTGAAATGGCTTGATACATTTAAGCGTGCAATTTTTCCTATAAAACCTCTGCACTTGGCGGTGTTGGACGCAGGGTAAGTGAACACTGAGGTCGGTGCATGATGAACATTCGAGCGATAGAAGCAATGGTGTCTGGCGGACGCCAAGCCAGGCATTTTGAGAGGATGATGTTTCTGATGTTGTTGTGTAACCATTATACCATGATGTTTCTGTTCTTCTCGGCTGCGTAGATTCACATATTGGCGCCTACAACTGCTGATCAAACTTGTAATGAAAAGTGGTGAAATGGAGCACAAAAGGTAGACTAGGTACCTAGAATTCGCTAGATAATCTCAATTTTTTCCGAAAACATTTCCTATTTTTTAGAATTCCTTTGCCTTATTACAACTTCTTTTGTTAGAAAAATGATTTTATTTCTTCTCCCACAGTTTAGTAGTGTGGATGCCTGGGAATTGTGGCAAAAGAATCGATGAGTAGTGGTGAGTTGAGAGGGCAAATAGAAAAATGAGATGCATGGTGTGATTGTTTCACAATTTGCGCATGGTACCACCAAAAATAAGAGTTTTCAAATTTGCATTAAATTAGCATTTCCTTCCTTTCAGCAGGACTTCAAAAATGTCCATTTCACATTTTTTCCTCGTATTCGCTTTAATTCACGCAAATTGCGCTCTAATGGACCACCACAAATCCATGGCAATCAACAATGGGCTGAAGCCGAACGGGGATTGCGGGCCCATCCAGTTGTCGCTGTACGGAATCGACGTGTTCAAATTTGGCATTGGCTTCGGCCGCAAACTGAACCTGGACGAAGTTGGAAATTTTGTATTTTGCTTATTTAAATTTGGCGAATTTAGTGGATCAAACTTCGGCATAACGCAAT
Organism: Radopholus similis; assembly: GCA_013357305.1. NCBI lineage: Eukaryota > Metazoa > Nematoda > Chromadorea > Rhabditida > Pratylenchidae > Radopholus > Radopholus similis. The sequence continues at coordinate 24,883 of VAHH01000022.1, forward strand.
TCGAGTTTGCGGAATTGGTAAAGAGTAAAAAGAGTATTCAATTCTCCGCACCATTTTTGGGTTTTATGGAAATATTCAGAGTTCCACTTTGGCTACGAGAACAACGTGACTCTGTGCGAAGAGCCGGAGGAGGGCACCGAGCGCATTGTCTGTACGAACGGTGCACAATATTATTTTGTTTATCCAATCTGCTCTGCAGAATTGAGACCGGAGTTGGCGAAAGCGGAGGAGAACGGCAAGGTCAAGATGAAGATAAGGCCGCGCCTTCGGCTGGAATTCGGCAAAATTGTGCCCAATTTGAAAACATTCCCAACCAAGCCCATGTAGGCACTTTCTGTTTTCGATTTTCCCCTGCCTTTCAGCGGAGTGGCGATGCTGTTCGACGAAGACAACCACCCGATGCACAACAATCTGGCGCTGGACGAACTGGTCCAAAGGGTGCTAAACGAGCAGCTGCGCACTGGCCAACAGGAGTTTCCGATGGTCGAGCAAACGGGAGAAGGGCAATTTGGAGTCCACTTGGCTGATGGGGGCAGGCTCCACTTCGCCCTGCCGGAGGGCCTCCGGACCGCGGAACAGTGGAACGAGAGGGTGGACCGGATGGCCGAAGGGACTGGCGACGACGAATCTAATTCGCTGTTTGGGACTCTCCTCAACCTGAGCAAAAGCGGCGGATCCGGAGCGAGTGGCACTTACGCGTACGGGCACTACAACATGCTGACCAACAACTGCGTGGACTTCGCTCGGGATCTGGTGCGGAGGCTCAGCCCCGCACAGAAGTGCCGATGGCACCCGTCCATGCAGGAACTCGGAGTTGTGAACGCTCTTCGCGCCATAACAAACGCGTTCCACAGGCGAAGGGGTTGTTTTATTGTATTTTCCGAAACTCAAAAATTGGTGGGGATCGATCAGACAGTGGTGGCGGTGCCCGTCCCGGTCCAATGGTGGAGCCGCCAATCGAGATGAGGATGGTGGAGTTGGAATTGGAGCGACGCAGGCAAAACGAAGATCAGCGGGTCGATGCAAACTTGGCGCTTCCAGTGGAAGCGGAAAACAAAATCGGCCGACGGCCAACAGCCAAAGGTGTTTGCGGAAGTTGCGGACTAACGGGCGAATGGACAGTGGACATTGTTTTAGAACCCAACAGAACCGCTCCAGGGAATACCCCAATTCAAGCCAGCTCGAAGCCCAACAAAGGCAGGCGACGCTTTATGGCACCGATTGGCCAACAGAAGTGCGACCGTGGGAAAGTGCGCTACAAAAAGTGCATAGACTGTGAGAACTGAGAAGGGAGGGCACCACCGGACTCCATTCCATTCCCCCACCTTCAGTCAGCCATTGCTCGTTTGATGCGCGGAACACCTCCAAAGGATGGGCGATTTTGCGAAAAGGCGATTGCGCACTGCTGACGCCGTTTGGCAAAAACAATTTCATCTTGGCCTCACAAAAGGGGAAAAAGCATCGCAAACTGGTGACGATTTATGAAGCGATGTGCTGCAAGGAGATGCGGGGACAGTGAGAACCGGAGAACAGTAACAGAAATCGAATTAGGCTTAGATCACTTCCCTTATTTGTTGGAATCGATATTGCAGCAATCTTTGCCCGACAAAGAATTTGGAACGAATCACGCGTTAAAACGTGCATATTTGCGCATCCGCATAGAAAAGATCCGAACCATTTCCACTTTTTGAAGCTGCGATCCGCAGGTCCAATGGACCGCTGGTACGTTTGCGATCATTTTGCAAATATCATTTACCTATGCAAATTTGAAACAAAACTCCGTTTCAAAAAGCCGAGGTTTCCCGTAAATAGCCACGAATTTTTGAGAGAAGCTATAGCTAGCTGTCCAAACAAATTTAGTCAACGTTACGTCCAACAAAAGTTTCGCGTGAATGTAGCGTATGTTTTTGCCCGTACAAAAGCCTGAGTGAGAGGACCAAACAGCACATTGGACGGACGGACTAATTCAATTTAATGCATATGCACTGCATAGCTACTCCATATTCCATCGGTAATCTGATCGTCTTTCGAATTTGAGGAAAATGGCAAAGTGCCTGGCACTGGTGTTGGTGGCCTCCTGCGTGGTGTTGGCGTGCGCCAGACGCGACGGAACTGGCGGCCTGCCGCCCTCCGGCTCTCCCCTGCTGAGCGGGTCTCCCCCGCCAGAGTCTGCTGGGCGACTGGAGCGCAAAAAGAGATCGCCAAACATCGTGCCTTTTATTTCCACCGAGCAAATGTTCGGCACACGGAAACCATCAGGATCAGGATCGCCTCCTTCACGCTCAACGCCAAGTGCACGGGTAAGGTTAAAAAAATTGATTAACAAAATTGAAACGTTTTCAGTAATGCACTGCAGATAATCGTGAATTCGTGAGCGGAGAGGAAATGGATAAAAATGATCAGAATTGATGAGGACTATTGCGCGGGTGATTTCAATGCGGCCAATCAAAACACACGACTCACTCACGAGAGCCGTACCAAGACCACGATGCCCAATTTCATCAGCAGTTCCTTTTACCCGTAACAATAATTAAATAAATCCAGCCCCTGAACTAAGTGAGGAAATTGAATAGAATTTCCGCGGTCAATGTCAAGTCGTTCATCTAAGGACTTTTGTGCATATTCCAATGATGAAAGGCACCCGTCATTAGGACTCTAGAGTTGAGAGCTGTTCGACTATCCCATGATTGGGCCCTCGAATGTTCCAAATTGGCACTCTTGAATAATGGAAATGTTGTCCTAATTGGCCGGTTCCCCTCTCCTCATGAACTCGTGATGCCCAACATTTGCCCATTCAATGACCGTGACCGACAGTTTCAGCCGGAACAATGGATTTCGCGCTGATACAGCTGTGCACTTCTTCGCTCCTGATGGCCATGCAGTTGGCAACCCTGCCGGTGAGCCCTTCCCCTCCTCCCCTGATTCTGAACCCCGCTGCACAGGTCCTCCTCATCTACGAGGACATCCGCCAACGCATTCTGTACCGCATAATGCTCTCAATAGCACTGTCCGATTCGCTGCAACTTTACGCCATCTGGCAGTTCACCCTTTTCCAGTGCTTCGATATCCGACCGCCAAAATTGATGGAAAAGGTCGATTGAAATGTTGAAATGTGGCTAACAAGGTGTCCACCTTCTCAGCTGGTGAGCGGCATCTATATCGTCGCCTGGGACCACCTGATCATCCAGCACTTCCTGCTGGCCCTCAACCGCTTGGTGATCATTTTCCGCGCCTACCATTCTCCGAATGCGAACAAATCCCGCGACCTGCAACGCGACCTGTGGCTGTTCAATGTGATGATGATGACCACTGATACTGGGGACCCCAGCCAGACCTTCAACTTTTGTTCCCTCCAAGAGTCTGCTCCTCGTCTCCTGGCTGCTCTTGGCTGGCCTTGTCGGGCTGTTCATGACCCCCTTCTGCGAGGGCCACTGGGACTCGGAGACCGTCGGCTTCTTCTACAACGAGTCTCTGCCCACCAGTGGCGAGTATCGCCAACTGGAGCTGTACTTCACCGTCACATTCCCCGCCCTTTCGATTGCCTGCTATGCGGCGATTGTGCTCATTTTGAAGAAGATGCGTTTCAAATTGCAAATAAAGGTGAGGAGACAGACATTATCCAAGAACGGGTTACATGTTTAGCCCAACGCATCCATCCAACAGAGCAAAATGGCACTGAACAGCCAGGAGAAGCGCATTTTATTGCTCTCTATATTCCTTTTTTCCACCATTTCCGCGCTGATTTTCGCATGGTAACAGTGAAAAACTATCGTTTTTGAACAGTTTGGTCCAGGTACAACAACTACCGCTCGCCCCCGTGGACAATGATGTTTTGCGGCTATTTGCTAGTGAACACCTCGCTGAATTTGGCCATGAACTCGGAGTACCGGAAGCGCTTTTTGCACATGCTGGCGTCTGTCTGGATCTGGAAACAGGACCACCAGCAAAGCGCAACAGCCTTGGCCCCAAACAAAGCGTCGGACGCCGCGCATACAAATGCACTCTTTGTCCGCAGAAATCAGCCGAAATAAAGGCCTCCACACAACATCTCGGATCGATTTATATTGTGTACATCTTCAAGATTAAAAGCACTATTTTTTGCCGATTAAAAAGAGTAACGATCAATTTTCATGAAAATACTTTTGAAGCAAATACATTTTATGAAAAAGCCGACATCTGTCTTCGCTTGAGGTAGTCAGTACGTCAGTGGTCACTCATTCAATTTCAGAGCTGCGGCAATAGCCTTACTAATCGAATCAATTGGGTGACCAGCATAAATTGAAAGACGTCTGTGCAACTTGTGATTGATTATCTTGCGCTGGAAAGTTGGATTCAGCGAATCCTTTCCCCAAGGGTAGGGGTTGCCTGGAGATGAATCATAATTCATAATTTCACAGTCGACATATATGGAAACACGCGGGAAATGAAAAACGGAGATGCCATTTACCGAACGATTGGTTTGGGCCCAGGCGTTCACAACTGTTGGTCTTGCTCCTCTTTGCCACCCAGTGCGGCCTAAACCCGGGCCAAATAGTATCTAGAATGGACCAAGAAGTGGCCGCCCACCTCCAAGAAGCCGTGTTTCATCCAGTTGATGATCATCTGCGCCATCTTCATCCAAACCACCTCCACAGAGAGACGGCTGCTGGTCATCTGCTGGTGCGCGTCCATTGCTTCCGGCAACCGGAGGCACCTTTTGCAGAGAGGCAGATCGCTGGCACTTTTAACTGGTGGCGAATAGAATGTCGCAATGGGGGAGGGGGGTTCTCCCCGGCCAGGGCAACTCACGCAGTAAGTTCTGCTTCAGTTGCGAGTTGGCGCTGAGAACGGCGTCCACGATGGAGTGCTTCATGCAGAGCCAGTTCTCCGCCTGGAACCAGACGCGCATCCGGTAGTGCAGTTTCCCGTTGTCCTGGCACATCTGGCCCAGCTTCTCCTCCAACTCCTGCACGGCGATGTCCTCCTTCAGCAGAAGTGCCATCTGAACGGCCGAGGAGTGTCCGGCGACGGGACAGGGAGAGCTCGTCCTCACCCTCTTGAAGAAGCGGGTAATGCCATCGCCCACCTGCACTGACCGCGGACAGTAGCGGACCAAACTCTGCACGTCGAACACCAAAATTTCGTGCGCTTGTGGCGCACAGTTGGCCAACATGCTCTTGAAGAGATGCCTTGAAAACGGTTAATCAAGGTCCAAACTCAGGTGCACCGTTTGTTGTTCAGAAGCCGCGCGACTATTTCCTTTCCAAAGTCCGCCTCTTTGAGTGCCCTTGAATGCAAAAATAAGTCTAACCCTAGAACCGTTTTACCGGTTCAGCGACTGCGAAATGAGTCGGATCTCGTTTGCCCTCAACACCAATGCCTTGGCGCCGTCCTCGCTTCGCTGTATGGTTGTGGCATTGGCCCGTCTGCGGAACTCGCTCAGGGAGGCGGAGATGCTGTTGGCGGTGGCCAGTTCGAAGTTGGAGGTGACGCTGCCCAGAGAGGAGGGACTGGATATTCTGCAGATCCACCATTCTGCACATTCAAAACAGCGCAGGGCACCTCGATCTGGGACTGGAGACGCCGCTGCTGGAGCCACACCTTCGGCGGAATGCCTCGCGACACTTGACCAGAGGTCGCGAAATGCGTCCATAGGACGAGCTGCGTTCTCGCTCCTGCATCTGTGCCCTATTCGCGATGGGAGCGGGGCATTTTTCTGCTGTGCGTCTGCGCCTGAAAATTGGTCGACATCGACTGGATCTGGCCGAGAGAGTGTTTGTTTCCCGTCAAAAATACAATTTAACGTGTAGATGAGCGGAAGGGAATCGATTTTTTTCAAGGGCTTCCGCGGACGCCGGAAGAAGGATTAATTTTTTGGACATACATAATAACGGCCTAGTCGCCTCAGATTCCCTTTCCCATTAACACCTTGGACCACACAGCTCTCCCCGCAGCATTTAAACGTCGAAATGAAAAATCGTTAATTACCTATATGTAACTCAAGTTCAGTTCTACATAATAAATTGTCGGAGTAAGTCGCAAAGTCGTTCACTGCGAATGGTGTGGCCAAAGGGACGAGAGTGCTGGCGTAAGGGCATCTGGACTCTGGCAGTTCGCCCAAATGCACCGGACACCGGTGCTCTTCCGCATAATTCCCCCTCTCTTTGGACCGCTGAACGGCCGAACGATCCCAACACATTCATTATGCGCATCAGGATGCAGCACTTCCAGAACATTTGAGCGGGATTCCCGGTTCAATTCATCATCCCGCACAATCCCCAGAGGAAATGTCATCGTGTTTCGTGTCAGCGGCCGTTGTTTCCCGCCATATTCAGCAGCTCCGCATTAGCGGAACGCCGCCTTTTTTATTCCGACGCCAATTCAGGAATGATTAAATTGAAACTCGGACAACTCTGCATTTTGCATGTGTTCCCCAAAATTCACATTTTTCGATTTCGACTCACGATGAATTGCCTTCTGCCGCTGCTCGTCTCCGTTGCACTCGTCTTCCTCGCGACCTCAAAGTGCCGAGCCAGCCAGCTGCCGCTCCAGTACGGGGATCCAGGTGAATATTTTTGTTTCCAAGCCCAGAATGCCCTTCCAACTGCGCCCACTTCCGGCGACGAGCAATTCTTCGAGGGCCAGGAGTCGCTTCCGCTGGACTTGGTCCCGACGGAGAAGCGAATGAATGCTCAGGTAGGAGAATTCCGCCAGAAGGCAGCTCTAGTTCCTCTACTGCTTCAGTTCATCAAGGGACTCGTTTCGCTGGAACGTCTGAACGCGCTGCGGATGCGCACAATGTTCCACCGGCAGTCGCGGAGCAGCGGACCAATTGAAAACTGACCGAATCCCCCACCCAAATTGCATTTCGCGATAAAGCACGGGGGACTGTTAAAGTTGCGCGGAATTGCTGTTTTCGTGGTTTCGGATTTGCGGTCAGTTTCTATTTCCCTTCACAAGGCTCAACGCAGTGACAGAGGCAAGGGTGCCGCTGACGCCCACCGCCAATTAGAATAATCGTTAATATGTAATAAATGTGCGCAAACGGAGATTGCACGCCTCACTTCCGTCGGAATAATGAATTCGCAAACGGCTAAGTTGCTGGATGGAGGACACATTTCAGTACCGGGAAGGGCTGCGGACAATTGCATAGTCAGCACCAAATTGCCATTTGACGTGTCGAAGGTCAGTAGCATAAAATAGACTTGCCCAGCTAGTGCCGTCCCATTCCGCAAATTGCGACCCTCAATTTTGTGGATCTGTCCTACAGCTTCAGACTACTCTTTGTCCACGAGTCCACGACTACTCCGACTCCTCCAGCAAACTTAGAGTCCAATTCCACAACATTTCTCTGCAGGTACTCTAAAACTGCGTCTACCGAACATGGCGGCACTCTCCCCCATCTTGCTGGGAGCCTTTCTGCGCCAGTCCTGTTGTTGATTTGCTGCGCCACAACTGCCGTCTCTGCCTTCAGTCTACCGGCGCTGATCGGAGGCGAGGCGCAGAGGTGGAGTCAGGGGGTCGAGGGCAAGCGGGTGTTGCGGTGGGTCCCAGTCCATCGACACATAACCAACCATTCATGAATGGTGATGGTCCCGTCAGTGAGTTGATCGCCATTGCGGAGGACCGAAGGCGACCTGAGGAGGGACAGCGGCGAATGGCCCTCCAACGGGGCGACGGATAACACGCCCTGGACCGTTGGATCGCCGTCTTCACGCGCCGACTGTCGCCCCTTTACGGGGGCAGCCACTGCCACTTCTGGCGCAGAAGTGTCTTCCAGCCGACCGCCGCTCTGTTGCCCGTCGAATGCGGACGCACGCAGTCTCTTGGCCAAAGTTGGAAAGTGACAAAACATTTCGCAACAGACACTAAAACCATTCGAAAAATTGTTCCAATGCAGCGTTGAATGGCGGCTCAGCCCAAGCATCAGAGCAGTTTCTCCCCCAGAATGGATTCTAGCTCCCCAATGGCCGACATGGCGTCCCCGTCTTTGAGCTGAAAATAGGGGTCCATCAAGCGGATTGGCCAGTCACTGCCCAGATGCTCCGAATGCCCACTGCCTCGGCGCCCTCCACATTCAGCTTGAGGTCGTCGATGAACACGCACTGTTCTGCCTTCAACCCGATCACCTTAAGTGCCGTCTGCAATTTAAGCAAAACGGAATTGATTTTGCATTGCACTTCCGTTTGCCTCGTAGTAGTCCGCGTAGGGCTTTCGCGTGCCAATTCGGCACGATTCGACAACGAAGTCGAACTGATCCGCGTTCTTGGGCAGCATTGAGTGCGTGCGGTTTGCGTCCCAGAACCCGTTGTTGGTCAGCAGGGCCAGCACATATCTGCCCGTGGCGCGGAGAGAGGCGATCGTCCGCGCCACCAGCGGATTCTGAAACACAGCGACAGGGGTCTAGTGCCCGCACATACCTCGCCAGCGACCCTCAGAGCCCAACCCGCCCTGTCCGGATCGCCTAGACGGTTCTAAAAATGCATTATGAAAATGCGTCCCTCCGGTTTCCGTTCCCAATTCCCTTCCACTGCCCCAGTTCCCGGTGCACCTTTCCGAATGCAGCCGCACAGTTCTGTTCGATCTCCTCCAGCGAGATGTTGCCCTTTTCAAAGTCTTCGAAGAGTTCCTTCTTCGCAGGGTCCACTTCAACTGAATTGGGCCATTGGCTCCGTCAACTGGTGCACTGGGATCTGGCCAACTGGAGCGGAAGAATGCCTCAGCGGAGCCGGGCTCGTTCCAGTCCAGCACCACCTATAATCAATATAAAATTATAAAGGCAAGCACTTTTTCGAAAAACCACAGGGGGACCCTTATGGATATCACCCCTGCCGCATCGAACAGCACGGCCTTGATTGGTCCACGTGGTCCTTTGTCTGGATCTGTGAAGAAATCCGACAGAAACTGCCCTGATTCGCTTTAAAATATGTATTTAGATTTAGAACCTTCGCTGGTGGCTTTGTTCAACGGAATGGCGAATAAATGTGTGCCATCGAGAAACAGCACAACAACACAAAACAGAGTCACCACAGCCCCTATGTCGGCGGAACACATGGCGTCGGTTTATTTTCCGCTCCTTTGAATAGAATGATTTTTTGGGATTTTGAAATGGAAAAGGATCCTTTAGAGCCATAAATAATTCAGAAGCGTCTAATAAATAAATAGCAATGGCTAAAAGCCCCCAATCGCCCTGGCGGCCAACTCTGTGGCGACAGCTCTGTTCGCCCCACCCCGGACCCATTTGCCCTTACGCATCACGAACGTGTTCCCCTCGTTGCTGTGGATGGAAACCCCAACTGGCCGTAGCTGAAGGGAATGTTGCCGCTTTGGGGGCCATCGCCTTAATGATGTGCTCGAACAAGGGGATTTGAAGAGCAAGTGCCTACAAGTAGCAATAGGGGACGTCTTAGGTATATCAAATTTATAGAATAGTGGGTAAATCCTGGTAATTGGGTGGGTAATTCTGGGGCGGGTAAGCAATACGGCACCTTCGGCACAGCCAAAAGGAGCAAAAGAGGGCGTCTCGCCACAATAATTTTGATCGGGAAAAGTCTTATTCCACGTTGTTCCTTCCCCTTGCTGTGTCTTCAGAGCAGCTTCTCCCCCAGAAGGACCTCCAGCTGCTCCATTGCCGCCTTCGCGTCGCCATCTCTGAGCTGAATTTCGCGGTTACAATAGTTTGTCCGCCGCCCCTCTGGCCACCCAGATGCTCCGAATGCCGACTGCCTCGGCGCCCTCGCAGTTCGCCTCCAGGTCGTCGATGAACACGCACTGTTCCGCGCTCAGCCCGATTTTGTGCAGCGCCGTCTAGATGGCAAGTGCTCCCCAGCGGGTTCGCAGGAACGCACCTGATAGAACTGGGCGTGCGGCTTCCGAGAGCCCAGTCGGCAGGACTCGATCACCAGGTCGAAGCCCTCGCCGCAGTTCGGGACCAGCGTGGACCTGGTGCGTGCCACGTCCCAGAAGCCGTTGTTGGTCAGCAGGGCCAGTGTGTACCTCCCGCTGGAGCGGAGCGAGCAGATGGCGCGCTCTACGATCGCATTCTGAACAGCAACACCCAACAATCGGTGCGCAGCCAATTAACGTGCCTTCGGCCCAATGGTTTTGGCCAGCGCCGACTCTCCTCTTCCGGCCCCATTGGGGCGTTCCTGTGCGGCAAATACCTAAAGTCCCGAGACTGCCCGGTCCGCCAGACCATGCCGAGCTGCTGCAGAACTTGGTCGGGCACCTGCTCCACCGCAACCTGGCCGCACTCGAACCGCTCGAAGAGGCCCAGCAATTCGGGGTCTCCCAGAACTGGGAACATTCGTTGCGGCGGAATGGCCACAGACTCACTCTGTTTGACCTTCTGCCCGTACACCTGGCGGTCCACGTAGTCGTGCACCACTCCGCCCACGTCGAACAGAACTGCCTTTATTGGAGAGCGCATTTCCTGGCGATTTGTGTTTAGCAATCACAAAAAGTGGCCGATGAGTTAATAAATAAATTCGGCCATAAAACGGAGAATGGTGGGTGCTGGGGGTCGTCTTGCCCAGCCCCAACCGATGGAGTGTACTTGTACTCTGTGCCAGGTGCATTATCTCCCGTTTGGGCGACCAATGTGCGTGCTTTGTCCATGTTTCGTGTTTTGTTTGTTCGCTGTTTGTGCATCCAGCCATTGGCCGTTCAAACTCCAAACTCCAGGTGACACGCAAAATGACCTCCGCTGCCGGGAGTCCACCGCTCTGCCTGTCCTGTCCCTGTTTGTGCCTCCTGCCCCAAGGGCGTTCCAATTCCATCCGAGCGGTGCCCTCCGCCTTCTCCTTTGTTGCTCTCGGGAAATCGATTCCCGGCCCTCAACTTTCCGCCCTCTGCCGCCGTTTCGGCACTCCATTCCCCTCCTTCCCCATTCTCTCCGCCATTTTCGACGGCGCATTCGGGTGGCCCATTTTCCGTCTTCGCGGCCAATTTTTGGGGAAAGACGGCGCTCCGAATTTCATTTCGACGCGTCCCTTTGCCCTTATCTGATTCGGTCCAAAAAATGGCGGAAGACGTGGAAATTCCTTTGTCGAGGCGCCCAAAATTGCATTTCGTTTGTGCGGCACTCCATTCGTTGGCATTCATTCATTCATTCGTTCGACTGGGTGACACGTCCCCGCGGCTGAGCACCCTTCCTGGGCAATTGGCACAAGAGGCGCCGCCACTCGGCATTCGAGGCGGCGCAATTTAATTTCGCCTAATTGGACGCGCCCAATGAAGCCGTTAATCATTTCTGGAAATGGGCCGACACATACCCACGTATGTATTATCATTTTTATTCCCAAACCATTTAGTATTTCCATGGAGATGGCGCAGATATAAGCCCAACTAAGTACTCGCTGAGCAAATTTTGTGCGCCCGAATTAGCCAAAATGGGGGCTAAAATGGAGTTCGCGCAGCGGGGCAATTGGTCGCAGTCAGTGACAGGGCACCGGGCGTTCTCTGGATTCCCTCCCCCGAACGCACAGAATTTGGCATAACCAGCAGAAAATCGCGAACGGCCCAAAATGCAATTGGTTGCGCCCCGCAACCAGTGAATGAATGGCCCCGTGACGAATGTTTTGGTCCCCCAGCAGCAGCAGCTGTGTCTGTCACTCGCCCCGCAAATAGCACATATCTCCACGCAAACATTGGACCAACATTGCTGATGTCGCAGTCTCTCTTTCGCTCTCTTTGGGTCTTTCTCTGCCCCTTCCAATGCACGTCCCTCCGCTTCGCCGTCTCCCGTGTTTCCTCCCACTGCCCCATTCTTGACACCGGCCGCTCGCAAAGTGTAGCCAGCGCAATACCCAGTATGCGTAGTACGACTATGCATTTATTCATGAGGCACAAGTTGCCTGCCTCGTTTCCTCGTTGCCGCGCCGCTTTTGGCTCGCCCTATTTGCGCCATTTCCTCAGTGCGTCCGCATTGAGTGTCTCCGAATTTCCGCCTCCGCAGAGGGCCATTGGCACCCAGCGGGCCCTCGGTCAACTTAACTCCTGCGGTTGGCCCGGGAGAGCGGCCAGTCCCATTGTTGTGCGTCAGCAGAGTGTCTCTGTCCATTTCGCCGCCTCCGCCTCCCTGTGCCAGGCCCTAGTAAATACATAACACATCGATAGAGTGGTGCAGCGCCAGTCACGCGACTCGTCCCGGCCTCACATTATTCCAGCCGCCTTTCTTTTGGCCGCCGGCGAAGGGATTTGCGCGAGCACTTTCGGCCGACGCGCTTGGCCCAGTGCCGACGCATTGATTGGCGGCACACATTTACACTTGCGCACTCGGCCCATCTACTCCGCAAGTCCGTCCCTTTGGCACTTGTGCCGCCGAGATGCGCGTGATGAACGGTCGGCTGGCCAACATGGTCCGGTCCCCGCTGGTCCGAAACAAGTGAACAAACCGTCCCTTTTGCTCTGGAGCACTTTTCTGTTCAGCTACCTCAACAACGGGGACCACGCCGCAAAGCGGCCTGCCACGGGGCGGAGGCACAGCTCCAACAACGAGGACAGTCTGCCCCGCGCGGTCCAGTTCGACGAGTCGGCCGACCAGTACCGCTGTCTGTGCGGCTGTTTCCACGTCAAGACGGGCGCCTACATCATCGCCGGTAGGGGCCATCCAAACAATATTTGAGTGTGGTTCGTACAGCTTCGCAACATTTTCTCACTTCCCTCCCTTCACAAATGATGCTTAGATACCCAATTATGAATTGTTTTGCAGCCCTCGAGATCTTCCTGATTCTGGTGTTCTTCCTGAACGCCCTTCTGCTGGTGGTCCAGCAGAGGAACGACCTGGACAAGGGCAACGCCTGGAACAGCCGCTACGTGCAGATCGCCTTCGTCGCCGAGTCCGCCTCGCTGGCCGTCGCCCTCGGCTCCGTGCTGCTGCTGCTGTTCGGGCTGGGCCTCAACTCCGCCCCGATGCTGGTCCCCCACCTCATTGTACAGGTGGCCCTTTAGTCGCCATTCCCTCGTCCACTCCGCTCCTCAGTGCGTTGCCTTGTTGTGCCTGTTCGTGCTGCTCGTGGTCGGCACCATCGCCGTGTGCACCGACCTGGCGCTGTTCTACCGGATCATCAACGTGGTCCCCTTCAACGAATACCCGGGCCAGTCCACGGTGGCCCTCTCCTTCGAGGACGCCGTCCGCGTGTACGCCTTCCTCGCCCTCTACTTGGCCAGCTTCGCACTGGAGTGCTGGTTCCTGCGCATCATCTACAACTGCAACAGGTGCGCCCTCTCGGCCGGACGGGACCAATTGCGGTTTTCAGATATTTCAACGAAAGGCGCAAGTACATGCGCTACTGTTTGGCTTACAGCACGCCGCTGAAGACGCTGAACAGTGCACGATGATGGCGGCCGCAACAATTTGTTCCGCAAATATACTACCACATTTCCATTCAATGCGCTAGAAGCTTGTAAATAAACTCGAATAGGCTCTTTTTTTGCTATTATATTACAATAGTTCCGGCCAAAATATTCCCGATAGTGTGTTGGTTCCAATTTATTCGATCAGATGCACACAAACATTTGGCATAATGTGCCGACAAAAGTGAGGCGGAATGTGCTGAATGCTGATGTCTGATGTGGATGGAGCGAGTAGGGAAATGGTCTCCTTCAGCAGAAGTCCTTCTGCGGCCTTCCGCCCCTGCAGAGTCCGTTCACCTGCAGCCGGGGAAGCTCTCCTCCTCTCCCATGGATTGTCGCTTAGGTACCTGGACCAGCAGCTGGCCGTCGCCCAGCGAAGTGGTCTTGCACGTGCTGCGGGACATCTTCGTCTGGGCGCTGTCCCCGCACCTGGCAACGGGACTGCCTCCCCCGCCGCCGTTGCTGCGTCCGCTTCCGCCGTTCGGACCGCGGCGGCGGCGACGCCGCCCGGGGTTGGCGGTGCGCAGGAACAGCTCCTTGAAGGTCGGGTTCAGCCACGCGTACAGAATCGGGTTGGCCACGTTGGTGGTCATCGCAACGCTGAAAACGGCATCCAATAACCCAACTCACACTTCTGACGTAATCCACTACTCAAAAGCCATGTGACCATTCCGTTCTATAAGTCATCCCTAAACTGTCTGAAATGCCGAACGGGATTATATTCCTCCGCCCCTTTTGTGGACACAGTCCATTAGGCGCACTCAATCTACGTCAAAGGGTCAACCATGGGTTTAATTCAAATCCGCTCATATGCGAATTGTCAAAGGTGGCTTTCCCAATTGCAATTGCCTTGTTTCGCGCTCACCTGTGCGTTATCATGGACAGCAGATAGGTGTAGTTGGTGTCGCCCCACTGGAGCAGCTGCTCGTCGTACTCCATGATGATCTCTTTGACATTGTGCGGGAGCCATGCGAAGAAGAAAAACAGCACCACGGTGGCCAGAATGGTTGTCGTGCGCCGCTGTTGCTTGCTGACGGCGCTGACGCGGGCGTTCTCGCTGTGCGACGAGGGCACCCGGTGCAACTCTCCGGGCGGCGACTGGCTCCTCGGCTGCGGTCCGTCCAGACTGGTCGAATCCAAGACGGCCGAACTCTTCGCGAGCATTTTCTGGCGTTCGTTCAGTTTGGCCAACTTCGTGTTGGCCCTGCGGCGGAGACGCGAAAAGATGGAGGCGTAGCAGAACGACATGGTCAGGAAGGGGATGAGGAACTGCAGGATCAGCACTGTCAGCCCGTAGCCTCGCTGCAGCTGCTTGTTGGGCCATTGCTCGGTGCAGAACTGAAATGCCAGTGACCCGGTTTGGCCACCAAGTGCCGACCTTGCCGCACAGTCCCGGGTACTCCTCCAGAGTCATGTGCAGTGCGTACGGCACAGAAATCAGCACCGAGAGCACCCACAAAACGATGGCGACTGCGGTGGCCTGGTTGGTGGTTAGGGAGCCCGCGTGGGGGTAGTGCACCAGCCAGAAGCGGTCAATGGCGATAGCGGACAGGGAGAAGGTGGACACGAAAATGGAGATGGCCTGACGGGGGGTCCATCCATTTCGCGATTTCCTCGATTTCTCTCTCGTACCTGCACCATCGGAAGCAGATGGCAGATGGCGGCTCCGAACAGCCACTCCTTGTAGATGTTGGCGACCGGCGTGAACGGGAGCGACAGCAGACACACGATGACGTCGGATATGGCCAGGTTCAGGATGAAGATGTTCTGCACGCTGCGCAGGTGGCGGCACCGCACCGTCAGAAACACGATGGCCAGGTTGCCGAGCAGTCCCAGCACGAATATGTTGGTGTAGAGCGCGCAGAAGCTGGCGATCACCCACGGAGAGTTGGACGGGTCGGGCCGCTCCACCACGTAGTGGATGCACTCGCCCACCTCCAAGGTGCCGCCCAGCTGTTCGTAGTGCTCGTAGCTGCCGGCGGAAGAGGCGGCGTCTGAACTGTTTGCGGGGTCGGGAGACGTGCCGAGGTGGCCCATCGACACGGGGTCGACCAGAGAGAGCATTGTCGGGCTGAAGGGAGGGAATCAATGGTCGGGGGAAGGCGAACAGGGACTGGATGGAATGGCTTCTTTGTGTGCATTGTGGGAATGGCGGGGACAAACAAAATTGCATCACGGGAAGAGGACGATTATCAGGTGAAGAGGCACTAGGAAATGGGGAGCAAATTGCCCGCTCGCGAGCAAATTGTGTGCGGAAATCTGGAAAAATTAGCTGCCGACTCAAATGCGCCAAGATGGGGCCGCCGATTTGGTTGGCATTTCTGTTCTGCTGCAGAGCAGATTCCCCACTTCTAGAGTGGCAATGGGGCTGCCGACGGGGGAGGGAGGGGATTTGGAGGCGCCAAAAGCTGTGGCGGCGCTGGGAAAATGTGCGGTTGGCTGGCTGGGCGCAGAGAAAGGGCGAAGGGGCACGGATTAATGGGCGAAAGCGAACACTCGGCCCATTGGGCAATGGACGGACCACCTCCGACAGAAAGCCATTTGGTGCCAAAGCAGCTCATCTGAGAACGAATCGAATCCCCTTTGGTCGTTTGCCTCATTCTTCGCTGGAGGGAGGTGCCTCCGCCAGTCAGGGATGGATTGATACTTGGGTCTGCGGTGTTTGTTGACTCGACCGGATTAGACGGGCTCCAGCCTTTGGCCGTGGGCACGCGAACGAATATGAATGAGACCGGCTGAGTGCTCTCCCGTTGGCACATCGCCCCATTCTCGGGACATTAACGTACGCCGCAGTGCCGATTGGAGAAGCCGGAGGGCGACAGAAGTTGGCTGCTTTTGTGTGGGGGAGTTGATTATGCGGATTAGGGCCCTTCAGCTCCAATGGATGGCTTCGGCGAAAGAACAACTGCCTCAGAAGAGTGGCGCAGCGAATGGCCTCCCAAATGGGTGCACATTTTGGGCGGAGGAAGTGATAGTTGTCCGCCCAATGGCGAGAACACCTGTGGCCGTCGGTGCAAAACAGACACTGGTGGCGCCCACGCAGTGCCACTCCGCTTTGTGACCTGTTGCGCCGCTGCGAACGGGCACTCGGGGCCCTTTATAGTCCCAAACGGAGCCCAATTAGCAAGTGGTCTCGGCCATCGTGTGTTCCCAGATTGGGCAACTTGGAGGCAAAAAAGTTGCGGAATCGAGGGGAATGTTGCCGATTTGGTGGACCAAAAATTAATGGGCCCAGAAAGTGGCGGATCCGCCCACCAAAGCCCAGCAGTTGCCATTTATGGGCGGAGGGACGGACGCAAACGGTCCTTCCAAACACCCATCCACTGGCCAATTAAAATCTCGGGGGAGAGGAAACGAATGAGAATGGTTCAGGTATCCATCCATTCGTCCAGTTCTGGGTTGTCCCCGGATACAGCCGCAACAGTGCCTGGGCCTTGGGCAAATTGCGTGACCGGACCCACTCCGGGGAAGGCCGAATCGGGCGGCCACAAAGGACCGAACGAGCACCGGTTCTCGGCAAAGTGCGCGACTTTTGGCCGTGGACTCTGGCTCCGTCTCTTCTGAGTCAACCCGCGGAATGTGCCGCCGCTCCGGCAAATGAGGACCGGGGAGCTGCTCCCGGGACGGATTAAAGTGCATCCAGCGGATTGGACAGCAATCTGGACACTCACTCGCAGCGCAAAGGCGCCGATTGCGTCTGCGGACGTTGTGGAAAACGCCATTTGGCCCCACCCAGGCCAAACAATTCCCGCCTCATTGGATGGGGGCAGAATTCCCGAAATGCGCAAATATTTCGCGGCGCCTTCGGAGGAGGGCAGGGTATTTTTGTTAGCGCAAATTTCTCACAGGATTCCGCCCCAACCACAACAACATTCGCAAAATGAGCGTCACAGCAAACAGAAAGTGGCCAAAATAGGCCTTAGGCTGGTGCGCAAAATGATAGTTAATCCGTGGCCTTTGGCCACAGAGCAAAGAGTGAACAGAGACTTCTCGTGGGTGAGGGAGAATCAAACACAAAAAATGGTCCATCCAGGCCTGAAACCATGTGCCGCACTTGCATTGGGCACTGGGCATATTCTGCCCAATAAGGGAGCACAGAGGTCGTCCATTTCGGGAAGTGTGCTCAGTGCTCAGTGCGCCATGCACCTTCCCCTTATCTGTGCGCCAATCCCCCGTGGGAAATTGGACCAAAGGACGCAAATGGGGAACCCAATTTTCGAAATGAACCCGCGAGGGGTCAGAGCCCGACGCAAATGCGTTTTCGTCCTTTGGTCCGGCAGTTGCCTTGGCATTGTTTTTTGGGGGTGCTCTTGTTCGCGAAAATGCCAAGAGCCGGGAGGAGAGGGGATTTGCTGGTGCGGAAAGTGGCCCGGCGGAGGGGAGTCTGGGCGGAGGAGTCACATGCGGAAGTGCGGGAAAGGAGTTCGACGAAAGGCACGAGGACAGGTGCCAAAATCCCCCGAATCCGGCGGCCAAAATTGCGAGTTCACACTCGAACTGAGGAAAAGGGGACGGGTCCCATGACGCGGACGGCTAATTGGACTGCTGGAAACGAAGGTTCGGATGCGCCAGAACCCAATCAGCTGATTGCCACGCCAATTATGACTGGCGCATCCCTTCCGGTCGCTGCGCAAACTAATCAGGCGCAGGTTCTGGGAATGCGAACTTTCGAAGGTTTGGCCAGCAAATTGGTCTGTTTTGCGCGGAGCAGTAGAACGCCCTCTGGGCCCTGGGCCTCTGGGCGAGGGTCGCGTGGACGGACGGGGCATGGCGTTGGCCTGTTTCAAACACTCACGCAGGGAGGGACTCCGGCAATGTGCGTCAGGCACATGCCTTGCATTCCGCGCAGTTTCGCGGAAAACACTGGGAAAAGGGACCAGGACTGTCAGAGCGAGAAATGCAAATCCACGGTTACACGCGACTTGTCCGCTTTTTTGGGAGTAAACTTGGAGCCATCGGAGGCACACTCGTGTTTGTCGGCCGGATTGCCCGATGGCCCGTGAATGCTTAATTTGGCACTCCCGTGCTTCAGCAAATGCAGATTTGCGGACAGTTCCGAGAAAGTCGAACATGGATCCTCTCCTGAACGTGGAATATGACGTGCCGGAGAAGCCATTCAGCCCTGGCGATTCGACTGGCAGGACAAAGACCGAAGTGTGGGGGAATGGCTAATTGGGAGGGCACAAAGGCAAATTGGGGGACGCGTGACAGCCGGGGGACAAAGGAATGCACCGAAAAGGCGCAAAGCTGCGGGCCAGTGGCGCCACGGTGCCGCGGCAGAATATATTTAGGTAGTATGTATGTGCACTCTCGCCTGGGATAGAAGTGCAATCGGAGTCTGAAACAACACAGCGATATCCAAATAAACGATCGCAGAGTTGCGGGGGTCGGGTGCGAAATCGGAAAATAAGCAAAGGGCGCCACGGCAGCCGAAAATCCACGCCAAACAGGGACAATAGGCGCGCTAATTTGTGGCGCATTTGCAGAACATGAGACACCAGGTCTCGCAATATTCGCGTGGGCCCTGCCCAGTCGGGGTCGGGCAATGGAAGAGAAGGGCCGCAAGCGGCCGCTGTGGCTGGGAGATGTTTGTGGCTCGAAACCGTGGCAAAAATAACTAATTTGGACTGGCAATGAATGGCTCGCGAGAAAGCGGCCCAAGGGCACGCCACTAAACACTAAACACTAAACTCGCCCGAGGCCGAAGGCGCAAGGATTATTATGTGAACTTTGGCGCGGCGAAAACACGCCAATTTTGGTTTTGGGAGTTGTTGTTCGCCAGAATGGGCAGACACTGGCTTCGGCCGGAGGCGGAAGTGCCATTTTCATTTGGGCATCGCAGCCCCAGATGGGCCAGCATTCACTCCATTATGCGCCCTATCTCTATTTCTATGGCTGAGATTCAATTGTGGGTTCCGGGAACGGGCAAAACACGCCAATGCCAATGGAGAATGGACGTCTTTCCCGCCGGCCGAGTACAATCGGTCAGTTTGGGGTGTGTGGCGTGACCGCGGTTCCCACGCCCTCGGCACAGAACAATCGGCCGATGCTTGGTTGGGCTTTGTCCGCGTTCCTGGAGACATTTAAAATATCATGCGTTATTTAAATGAAATTGGCCACCGAAGGGAAGTGGCTAGTGCCTCTCTCTTTTGGCGCTGAAAGACCCAATCAAAAGTGAGAGGTCGAGGAGGTCTCCGAATGGAAAGTGCTTTTGCGCAAGAATGGCCCGAAGGGGCTGGAGTGCCGAAATTTGAGACTGGCCAGGGACCAGTGTTCAGAATAAGCGGCCCTTGCGCCATTCTAGTTGCTTTGAACTTTGGCGGGGAATGGGGAATTTGGCGCAAACGAAGGCGACTCACACCAGTGCACTGTTTTCGGAGGGACCTTGGGCCCTTCTGAGTGTTTTGGCGACGCAATATCGGAAGTGAGTACCCTTTTGGAGTTTTGGAATCGGGCCCAGGGGAGAGAGAGAGAGTTGTTCTGTCCCTAAAATGGCCAGCAGCTGAGGGAGAGACGGGTCCAGGGGCCCAGGGCTTGTCCACAGAAAGGCCCCGAATGCCGACAACAGTGCCTCTTTGTTTTGTTTTTGTTGCCGAAAAGCAGTACCCGTTTTAATTAAACCCACAAATGGCGGCGAAAAGGGCGGCGGATATTATTTTTGTTTGGGAGAGGAGTGACAGAATGGACGCAGTTCAGCGCAAATTGCATCCATGTCACCTGTCACCCGGACGGCAAAAACAACATTTGCATGCGCCCTCTCGGACACCGTTGTGACGTTTGTTTGCGAGCTCTCGGGAATTCTGGATGCGCTGGTGAGAAGGCGAGTGTTCGATTTGGGGTTTGGGTTTGGGGGATGACTCACAACAGGCAGGGACCTACAGACGTGCAAATATGCAGAGGGCTCTCTCGGCAGTTGTTGTGCGGAATGCTGGCGCAAATGGGAGGGAGAGTTAATGAGAAGAATGCGCCAGGGAACCTCTGCGGCGCAGCAGAGAGTGACTGATGATGACGATGAGGGCAGGGGCAGGGCACCGGAAGGCAGAAGGGCAGGGGACGAACGGCTCAGCTGTCTTCTATTTCGGGTCCGCAAGATGCCTTCGTCCCCTCCCTCTCCATGTGGCTGTGTTTTCCGCCGTCAATTGGACCAGCACCTGGGGCAAACTCGCACCTTCCATGCATAATTCCTGGCGGCTGTTGCGTATAATTGTTGAGCGGAATTATTGGCGCAATTGCAGAACCAAAAAAGCGGGAAGGGCTCAGATAATGGCGGAAACAAAGGCAAGGGGAGGGCACTTGTCTCCTCGGATTTGGTTCCGCTTTCTGGTTGAATCGGCAGTGGCCAGCAGTCAGCAGAGGTCACCGTTGAGTGCGCCACAAACCGGGCCCATGTCTAATTGGACTCGTTAAGCGCCGCAACCCACTTTTGGCACTCGCCCATTCATGCATAATTAGGCCAACGCCCCGCTCCTTCCTGGGCCGTCTGCTGCCCATCCCCACATGCGTAGGCATCCGCCTCTTCGAGTCCCAACAAACGCTCAGCGCAACATGTGCCACGCCAAACACACGACATCAATTTAGGTTGGCGCAAAACAAGAGATTCGGCAAATTTGTTATTTTATTCTTTGCATAAACTTTTTGTAAACAAATGGACTCGTCGGCCTGTTCAGCCATTGCCGTGGTTACTCGCTTTTTCGTCGGCGGTGGAGTCGTCGCTGTCCTCAATGAATCTGTCGGAAAGGGAAACAGCGTGTGTGCCCCGCACGTTGCTTTACCCTCCGCCGCGGGGACCCATGTGCTGGGCGTGGGTCGCGTTCGGCAGCTGGCCGCCGCCCGGAGCCGATCCGAGTGCCTTAACGCGCATTTTGGAACGGTCGATGCACTATTGGCACCGACCACGGAGAAGATGATGCCGGCGCTGATGCCCAGGATGACCAGCAGCCAGATGGACAGGATGCAGCTGAGGAGACAGGCAGAATTAATGCTTCGGCCGAATCAGCCAGAAATCCGTCCTCCGGTCCCTCACTGTCCCCCTGTTCCCCGTTTCTCGCCTACCATCTGTAGTGGCGCGCCAGGAAGTGGGCGGCCCTGATGCGGAACTTGGTGGTGATCTGGGGCAGCGAGTAGCGGTAGATAGACATCCGGTCGATGGAGCGGTGGTGCCTGGGAGAAAATATTGGCCTTTCGCAACGCTCCCCACCATTTGACGCGGCGAGTCTGCTGCTCGTTTTTGAAGAAGTTCTCCAGCATTTTGACGCTGAAACGGACAAGTTCTCCACTCTCCAAATCTCCAATCCCGCCCATTTCGGCGGAGGTCACCTGAGCACAACCGGACAGGACTGAAAACGGGGACGGAGTCGTTGTTCGGCATCGCCATTCTCCCAGTCCCCGCCCACCTCCATCGACGGGTCCTCCGATATCCACAGGTAGCACTCAGACTTGCTGCCCTGCTCCATGAACTTGCGAATTGCCTCGCGATGCGATGCCGACAACGACTGCAGGTATTGGTCGGCCTGAACGCCAGACACGTTTCTTCCCTCCCCTCTCTCGGGGCCTGCCCACCTGGGTGCCGAGGGGTCTGTGGCAGTAGAACAGACGCGGGTGCCACTGCTCCTTGCGGTTGAACGGTCGCTTCAGCAGGAACAGTGCGGTGGGCTGCAACTGCTGCTGCTGGTGCGCTGTGCCGCTGTGCTGCCGGTACTTGTGCTGCTGCTCCCCCTGCGGGAGGTCCAGTTCGCCCATCGAGCGGCGACTGTCTTCTGCGGGCGAAATGTGTTCCGACCCCATGTCGTCGTGGTCCAGCTCCTCGCCCAGCTCGTCCGCCTCCCACTCGCAGTCCTCCAGATGGAAGCCGGCACTGGCGTAGCCAAACAGAATGATGCGCGAGCAGCGCCGCTTCGCGATCTCGCCCGCCACCCCGCCCAGCGCAGACACATTGCCGTCCGTGAACGAGCAGTTCATGCCCCGGGCCGAGGCGGCTCTCCTCGGCCGATTGGTCCAATTGCAGTTGGGGTCCTGCAACGGGATGAGAAGTGGAATAGCGGAAGTGGGCGGGAAAAGGCAAATGCTGAACTCCAAAATCCGAGTCATCTGAGCGAAATGGCGCTTTAATTTCCAAGCCATGCCCACCTGAGCCGCCTTTTGCGGATTTGCCGTATTTATCAGTGCGCAAAAGTCGGATTTGCGGCGCAGCTGCGTGGAGCTGACCAGCTGGAGCGAGGGCCTGGCCGAGTCGGAGGCGAGCGAGGACGTGACCTGGATGGCGGTGTGCGCCCGCTGGAGCAGGTTGGAGGGGGCGCTGGCCGGGTCCAGGGCCACGAATGGCGTCGGGGCTGGAGCACTGTGGGCGGGACGGTCGCCCATTCCGCCGGAATCGCGCAGTTCTGAATCTGGCGATTGAGTCCTCCAACGAGAATGACACGCGAAGGGCTAATTCCGAGGGAGAGAGGAACGGCAAATTGAGTAAGGCCGCAAGGCAGTCGCCTTTTATTCGCCGCGCTTAGGGCAATCGAAGGCCGGGCGGCGGAATGAACTTTAATTGGACGGAAATTGGCCGGAAACCTCGAAAACGCGGATTGCGGGAGGCGGAGGGGAAAACAAAACTAATATGCAGAGGTGCCGCTGGCGCTATTTGGCTCACATTCTGCGTCGGAACCGGAATTGTCGTGGGAAGGGCGCGTTTAATTGGACGAAAACAAAAGCTCTGACTTCCACGAAACGGACCTCTCCCACCCAAAAGGGGACCCGTCTTTTGCCTGAAAACTGTCGGACGATTGCCAATTTGCGGTTTTGGGGAAGAGTGCGGTGCCGTATTGCGCTGGCTTCCCTTCCGCAGTCCTAACCGAGTTAATTGTGCGTGTCCTCCGCCAATGGCCCGTTCCGGTTCGGAACGGCGTGCCTCTAAATTGCAAAGCAGGTTGGGGACAAAAGGGGCCTCCCCTGTTCGGGGAAGCTTGCTTTTTTGTTTTTCCCGCCGATGTGCTGGAATTGCGCTCTCAAGCTCTAAATGACGACTACCGCGGCAGAGGGGAATGCCTTCAAACGGGCGCCGTTCGAAATGAGTGTGGCGAGATATTTGTGCCTGGGAGGGAGATTTGTGCCGTCCTTTGACGTCCCCCCCCCCCGCACTCGTCCGCGCTGACATCGAGAGGCCGCAGAAAGGAAAGGAGGAGGCTGGCTTTGGCAGATGGCGGCGGTGGTGGCAGAAGCCCGCGGAAGAAGGCGAGGAATTCAATTAGCCGGGAATTGTGCGGAGGCAAAGGGGTGGAAAACTGAAGGGCGGGGATGGCTGTCGGCGGGATGCGCCGCAGGGCAGCACATCTTTGCGATGCCACCCATCCGCCAAAACACCACTCACTTCCTTATTGATTGAATTAGCGGCGGCACGGCTTTTGGCGTCGACTTGCGAGATATGGGGGCGGCAATGTGTTTGCGGGTGGGGCGGCGGGGAAATATTGTGGCGCCACGCAATTGGGGCCATCCGCCTGATGCGGCAGGCGTGAATGGAATGCAAAATTAGCGGGCCGCAAATTGGGGCCTTTGTTTTTCGGTCTCAGACGGACGGGAGGAGCACCGCCAAATGCGCCGACACTGCGGCAGAGGGACTCGGAGGCGGTGTTGGCTGCACGTGTGCTGGTCGGTCGGATGTATTCTGGGACGTCGCATGCCCTCTGGTGCTCCGCTTTAGAGTGCCAAAGTGGACGACATTTGCCCTAGTCGAAATAGTGGGGCCAATATCGGAAGCCCCAATGTCGTGGAGATCAGGAAATATGCACGGAAGATGGCCTTCTGCCTCCACTTGTGCCTGCCCATTGAGAACTGTGGCCCCCGCATTAATTGCGCCCCTTGTTCCCGCGCCAAACACCAAATGGCTCACAAGTACAAACGGCTTCATTTCATTATTTAATTACGAAAACGGCGAGTGCCTGGTGCTGTTGGTGCGGAGGTTGCGTCAGATTGAAGATTAAATCGATTAGGAAATATGCGAAACCTTTGTCAGGCCCAGCTGGAGATGGGATGCCACTTTTCTGAGCCATTTTGGGCAGGACGTCTCAAAATCTTTTCAATTATTTTCCGAAGATTTATTTTCATCAAACATATTCTTCATTCATTGGTGGGTTGGACAACCAACTAATCACACTTCTTGAAGTAGTCGCGCAGTTTGGGCACCGAGTGCACTCGCTCGAGGAACTCGGCCAATTTTGGGTACTGCTCGGAGAGCACTTCGGGCTCTGTCTGGCGGACGATGGACAGGAACGAGGCGCAGACCAGGTCTGCGTAGGTGAGTCCCGTCGGCAGCAGGAATCCGGAGCCGGACTCGTCCAGGAGACGCACAATCTGGGGAAAGTGCTTCGCGACGCCGGGCACGAACGCGTCCTTGCGCAGTTGCTCCTGCAGTGGGGGTGGTCCGAAGTCCGAAAGCCCCGTCCACCGACCGCGTTGAGATCCGGTCGGTAGCCGATCTTGGCGCCCAGGTAGGGGAACAGGTCGCTGCCGACGTCGTACAGGTAGAGCACAGCCTCGGCCACCTTGGCCTGCCCCCAGTCGTCCTCGCCGGCCAGCCCAAACCGTCTGGCCAAGTGCAGGCCAATTGCCACACTCTGCGTCAGCACCTTTCCGTCCACCTCCAGCACGGGGACTTGTCCGAAGGGAAATGCTGCAAACCGAGAGGGCTATTCGGGACGGGACAGATGGGCTGTCACTGGATTTTGCGCTCGGCCAGTCCTGCACTTTGACACGTACGTCCTCGAAAGGCTGTCCGGCGTAGTGGAACAGCATCCGCATTGGCTCCCCTCGGCCGGCCAAGTCAAAGTAGTGGAGCTTGTAGTGGACCATTGGAGAAGGGGAGGGGGAAATGGAACGAACAAATTGCACTCCCTCACTGTTGTTTAAATAGTCCATTTGCTCAATCGCGCGTGGTTTGGACGTTTGGAGTAGTTTCGGATTGGGCATCACAAAGGGAGGGGGAACAGAGGGAGCAGACAGAGGTGGGACACAGCCGAATTGAGCCAGCCCAAACCAACCTCTGGTTCCTTTTGGAGACCCCCTCTGTGGAGGATCATTTTCCGAACGAGTGGTCTCTCCCCCCATTGCCACCACCCTTTCGAGGTGCCTTCGGATTAATCTTTTGAACCAACACAAACTCCGACTAAATACTAAATACTAAATACGTACTACATATGACATATGTACTCAAAAACAAAAACTTCTTCTCCATCCCATGCCGACACTCCACCATTCGTTCCCCCTCAAATATTAATTTTTTCGCATAACAGAACATTGTATCAAGTTCGCAATGTGCAGACATCTCAGGTTTCATCTGCGCCAGCTAATTCCACTCGTCGCTTATCAGCGATTTTGCCCTGAGCGGGTAGTCGGTCAGAAAGGGCATGCGCAGTTTGTGGTGCATCCAAGCCTGGCATTTTGCTAGACACTTGCCAAACAAACACCTCCGACCCACCATTTCGGTCTCATCGTTCACAGTCCACGCGCACACTTCCAGCCCATTCTCGCGCAGCTGCCTCACCAGATTTCTGAATTAGGCCACTTGTGCCTGCATTCCTTCCGTTTGCCTGACTCTGATATCTCTGCCCTCTCAGTCAGGAGCATGCACACCCCCAGGAACCGGGGCAACACCAGCGACTCGATGCTGAGCACCAACACCAAGTCCAGGGCCGCACGCACATAGTGTCTGAGCGGAGAGCTCGGGTAGCGCGGGATGGCGAATTCGCAATCCGCGTAGCTGGTCACCCTGAAGAAGCCCGGTGATTGGAGATTGGACTCCCCAGCAGACGGAGGCCCACCATCGCCGCCAAGTGAGACCTGTTTCGGAGAGGAAGTTGCGTATTCTGTTTCCAGCAAGGGCACCCACCGGTCAGGATGCGGGGGTTGTGGCGCCTAACGCGATAGACCACGGAAGGGAAGAACGAGCACACGATGGCCAGCTCGTACAGGTCGTGCTGCTCGAACAGCGAGTCCAACTTGTCAATCAACTGCGCAAAATCCCCTGAGCTCATTATTCCCCATGAGAACTGCCTCACCCCTTTGTCAGTGTCTTTCACGTCGAAAACCCTTGCAACCGAAACAATGAAAGGGTGTCATTAGTCATTATTCCAACGAACAGTTTCATCCGGCGCTCCTTGGCCCACTCAACCAGCTCGTCCAGTGTGCAGATTGGCGCGTGTTCTGCCCCGGCCATGGCCGAGTCCAGCGACTTGGTGGAGGAGGGCGGCTTGAACTTGGCCGCGCAGTTGCACTTCGCCTCCACCAGCTGCGGGTAGCTCTTGGTGCGCAGAGGTCCGCTCAGGTTCGTGGTCCTGTCCAGGGTGTCGTCGTGCATCAGGATGGCCACCCCGTCCCCGGTCAGACTGACGTCGAACTCCACAAAGTCGACGCCTTCCTGCTCTGCCTGAAACGGGCCATGTCCGCATGGGCGTGGGCACACCAGTCAGTCACCAGTCTGAACGAAGCCATCGTGTTCTCGGGGGCATTGATCGGACTGCCCTTGTGTCCGCCGAAGCGGAGCCTGCGGAAGAAGGCGGCCGCACTTTGCGCATCCGAGGGCCGGTTGCGGAAGGCGAAGTACAGACCGACCAGCAGAGCCGCGATCGCCTGTAGGATTGGCGGGAGCAGCAGCAAAGGCACAAGCAGCAGACAGGCCGCCGAAAAACGCCGTAACATCACTGCCCGAGAAAAGATAAGTTCCCCATAGTGATAAGGAATCGGGCAAAAGTAACAACATATGTAGAAGATAGAAATGTTGGTATTTTCGTATTTTGACTGGTTGCCATGGAGATGGGGAACAAGATGGTCCGACGATGTCAAAAGCAGAAAGTTCAAAAAACGTCCAGACGGAATCAACTGTGAATTCGCAAAAGTAAATAAAAACAATGGGAATTGGGCGGTGGGGAGACAGAAGGACCCCGCTGTTTATTACAAGTTACAACGTTGTGGCGGGTGGGTGGGGGGTGGGGGGTGGGGGGTCTATCGATCGGGAGTGGGCGAACGCGAGTGAGGGCAGTGGAGGAGGGCAAAGGTTCGGACGCGGAGTCCCCTCGCCCTGCCGCAAAGAGAATGGATTAGCGGAGACGCAAAATCGATAGTTTTGAATACGCAATTGAACGCTACTATTTGCATTTTGCACAGGGCGGTGGAACCTATTGAAGGACTTTATTTATTGTTCTACCGACAAATGTCAAACAAATTTGCGGAACAAAAAGTGTAATTTTCGAGCATTTGGACTCCGATTCTCACTGCCTGCCCATCGCGCAAAACAGCTTCTTGCATGCGTTGCCGCGCCGAAAGCGGCCGACATTTGCGTTTGGTCTGCGGCCAAGATGTCCAGGGAAGGGAACTGGCGGGCCGCCTCCTCCCGAAACACGCGCTGGTTGGCGCGGCCGACCAGCCTCAGGCGGCCAATCCGCTGGGAAGCGAGCACGGCCGCCGGCATCATTTGCGCCAGATTGGCGATCAAACCGCGAGCGATGGCGCACAGGAACTGGACAAGAATGGAAGCTGTTATCATGGATTGCGTTCTGGACTGTGTTTGGACCTCTTCTAGCGTTGTGTCCGCCCTCCATCCCCGCACTGTGGCCGTCTGCAGCGGATTGTGGCGCTCTCCGAAGAAGAGGGGGCGCACCTCCAGAGAGCCAGTTTGGGAAGGGGAATCGAGGATCCGGTCAAGCGGGAGGGAGGAACAGCTGTTTGCTGGCGGGGACTCGCAGTTTGCGCACAGACTGCGAGACCAGGAGGCGATTTGCTGCGGAGTGTTGGGCTCAGGTCCAAACAAATGCACTACTTGGGCGAAGCATTCGAGGGTGTTCCCGCCGTTCAGAGAGGCGGCCACCAAAAGGCACCGTCCCCCGAAATACGGGAGTTTTGCCACCGACGGGGGCAACGGCCGTGCAGCCACAGTGCAGAATGAGTTCGGCGCGAAGATGGCGGACTCCTGCTGTGCGGGGCCGATCAGCGCAATTTGGGCAGAAGTGCCCACATGCAGGGCTGGACCGAACAAAAGTGGGCTGGCCACTGAACAAGCGAACCTGCTTCGCCGGACTGCAGAACCGGCAGAAGGGACGCCTGGAGGTCTCCCAGGGCGGCCAGGATTGGGATGTCGAGCGGCAGGTCGGCAAAGGGAATGCGCGTGTGGGCCACACAAGTGCCCACTGGCACAATTTGGGGAAACAGATGCACCGGAAAAAGCTCGGCTCGGCCCTGAATGAGCCTCTGATGGGACCAGGTCCTGGCCAATAACTCAACGACCTCCACGGTCCACTGCAGAGCGGACGCATAGCCCCAGGAGGCGGCATTCTGAGCGGACATGCGCACCTTGGAGGATTGCGACAAATGGGCCACTGAAGCGGGGAATGGGAAACAGAGTCCCGTTGTGGCCGACCGAGGAAGTCCATGAGAGTGCCTGCGCAGTCCCATTCCGCGTCCAGCTGCCCGCTTGCCTTCAGCCAGGCCAGCGTAGCCATTCCGTAACCGGATGCAATTGCCTTCTCGCAGCCGTCTTCGGCGTCCACCCATCTGAATGCTCTCACTCGCTTTCTTTTTCTTCCGAGAAAGCGCCACTTTGGGAGTGCATCCAGGAATTGCCGGTCGCATCGAGCGTCCATCCAGGTGATCAAATTCGAACAGTTGCATTCGTCCAGAGATGAGCTGCTGAGCCAGAACCTGTGCACCTTCTTTGCCCTCAACCCACAGGGACTTTGCGTTCCAGGCCACCACTCCGTGCATTTGGCCCGAGATGGCGACTGCCCGGATGGCGCCCTTGGTCCTGCGGTCCACCGCCGCCAAGAGGGTGTGCAGAGTGCGCACACTCTGCCTAGGGCACTGCTCATTCCGGAACGGCTGACCCACCGGGGCACAGTTCGCGCCGTGTTTGCGCTCCGACTCGTGCACCAATCTGGATGGAGGGATTCGGGCCAAACATTTTCGAGGGTTTTTGCCTGTTCTGGCCGTCCACCAGAGCGATTTTGACGGCCGTAGTGCCCAGATCAATGCCCAAGAACATTGGCCGTGCTTCCATTCAAAACGGCGGACTACTGGTCCACTGGTCGACCAATTGGGCCGCAGTCTCTTATCTCGCAACTGGGGCACCAAATACTCCGTGCAGCGAATGGTTGGTTCTTTATGCTCGAACAACAAAATCAATTGCGTACCAAACTGTGTAACGAGATGAATGTCATTCACAAAAGCGACGCTCTTCTGTTGTCTTCCGATCGGCCCACTTGGATGCGCTGTCGGGAGAGGGGGAATTCGCGAAACGGTCCGGCCCAGCTGCCCTCCCAGGTTCTGCCTGCGCTGGCCGCGACCGAACTGTTGGCGGCGGATTCGACAGGCACCGAGGATGGTTCCACCTGGGCCGATAGTCCAGAACCAGAACCCATTCCCGAAGGCCTCGAGTACCTCCTGAACGCCGCTTTTGCTTGTGGACTGGTGCCCCTCGACAGCGCAGAGTCTGCTGCACGACCCACAGCTTATCAGCCGACCGTCCTGGCAGTCGCACGTGTGGGACATTGCCGGGAAAGGGGGAAAGGCTGCCGGCCGGAAAAGGGCCGCTGCTCTGCCGCCAGCGCACCCTGGGCAGTGCGGGTGAGGGCCGAGACCTAGGGGGAACTTGCAATTGAATGGGTTCCCCGCTACCTGGAAGGCAAGCGTGTGCGAGGGAAACTCCGAAACAAAATATCAGCATCGCCATCGCTGAAGGTGGCGGGCGCATCCCCTTCGGCTCAAATGGCATTGTCGCGACGCGATATTAATTATTCCGCCGGTGTCATCTTTGCTTGGACCAACTAACTGCCCATTTGCTGTCTGTGCACAGTGCTGGGAGTGGAACTGGTTGCGCGAAAAATTGGCGCAAATTGCGAGGGGCAGGATTTAATTTGAACTTGATTCGCTCGAACAATGACAACAGGCTTCTGATAGATTTTACCCTTTGGTTTTGGGAATTCTTCCATCGCACTTTGTTTGAATTGGAATCAGGGGACCAATTCACAACACTTGAATCAATCGGCGAGACTGTACACCCGCACATAGTCGACCAGCATTCTGGCGGGGAACACGGTGCTGGCATCGGGGCTGCCGGGCCAGGTGCCCCCGACGGCCAGGTTGAGCAGCATGTAGAAGGGGGAGCTGTTGAAGACCCACTGGGTGGAGTTGGCCTCCGCCGCCAAGTCCTCCGCGTACCTGGTGCCGTCCAAGTACCAGGCGACGTAGTCTGAAGGGCCGTTGCGAATTGCAGCCATTCCCTTCGCCACCTGGGGTCCAGTCCACTGCGTAGACGTGGAAGGCACCGGAGAGGGGCTCGCTCAGGTTGTGCGAGTTCGAAGGCCCGTAGTTGTCGGGGCCGTGCAGCGACCCGTAAACAGTGGAGGGCAGCTTGCCCACGTTCTCCATCACGTCGATCTCGCCGCAGTAGGGCCACTGGGTGCCGTTCAGAAAGCCGTTGCCGAGCATCCAGAACGCGGGCCACATGCCCTGGCCGCCAGGGATTTTGATGCGGGCTCAATTTGGTGTTACATTTGTGCGTAGAGTGGGTGCACTTGGGGATCACCTTCGAATCGGCCGTACTGCTGGCTGAACCTGTTGGCGGTGGTCAGGCGGGCGGACGTGTAGTTGCAGGAGCCGTAGTAGCAGCTCAGGCGGGTGCTGCCGGTCACGTTGTGCGCCGTTAGGACCAGGTTGCCCTTTCCGTCCAGAGCCGCGTTCTGGGTGCTGTTGGTGTAGTACTCCAGCTCCCAGTTGCCCCATCCGTTGCTGTCCGTGTTGCCCACGTCGTGCACCCACTTCCCGGGGTCGGGCGCTGCGCCCGCCCTGCCGTTGAACTCGTCGCTCCAGGTCAGTCTGCCCGCAGGCCGGAGCGCCCCCACCGCGGACAGAAACAGTAGGGGCCAGAGCAGGACGGGCCCTTGGGGCCGTTTGGAGCAGCGCATGTTGGAGGAGGAGTGCTAGGTCCGGTTATGGTTGGGCGGTAATGCGCCCATTTAAAAAGGCTCAAATTCCGATGCAGAATTTGGCAATTTGTGTTCATCCAAATCCAAAGCATTTGGTTCAGTTTGCACAGCCAAATACGGGAAAAGTTGGCGCAAAAAAGAATGTGTGTTTGCAGTTTGCACATATTTCCAGAGCAAAATTAGCCACGCGAATTTAGGCAGGAATAAACGGCGAACAAGGAACAAAGAGCATATTGATCGGGGATGTGAAGGGAGAACGAACGAACGGAGAAGCGGGGATTGGAAGAAGGCGGGGGTAGGGGAGAATGGAGTGTCGATGTTGTTGATGTTTGTGGTTGCGGTTGCGGTTGGTCCCTCTGACCACCGACCACATGCCAAGATGTAGCGACTCCCCCCAAAATTGAGTTAGGCCGCCATTGTTGTGTGTCCGGGACAACCAGCACCCTTTGTGCCGGTCCCCGTCCCATTGTGTCCAATTGTTGTCCCGTTCTGGTCCCCGGTTTGGCGCCCAAATAATGAATGTGCGCCCTGTGCCGTCACTTTGGGGCCGCCCAAATCCCCGTCCCTGCGCCCTCTCCCGTTTGGGCCATTTGCATCGGGCGGAGGAAATCCGCTGGGCGGAAAATTGTTATTGCCCTCGACGGCGGCGGCCTTTTTATGTGCTTCCCGCAACCGGTCGGGAAATTTTCCTCTCGGCGCGATAACGAATTCGCACGAAACGAACGCAGATTCCGCCATTTGAACGGTTTGGGTGTTCCCTTTGCAATTAGATAGGTTCCGGGATGAGGCTGTTCCGGAGTGTGGTGCCGAGTGTCCTCGTGTGCGCAGTGTGCCTGTGCCCCGGCCGCCTGGAGAGCGGCTGCAGCATGCAGTCCTCCCAGAGCAAGGGCATAATGGCCGTCCTGCTGAAGGACTACGACCGGGCCTCCAACCCCTCAGCCGGCCAGGTCATCGACGTCCAGGCGGAGGTGGGCCCCAATGGCGTCCGGCAAAAGTGTGTGCATCGCAGGTGACGGTGCAGGACATCAGCTCGCTGTCCGAGACAAGCTCCTCGTTCATCGTGGACCTGTGGTTCTCGCAGATCTGGACGGACCCGCGGCTGGCCTACTCGCACCTGTCCTGCAAGAGCAACCTGTCCCTCGACGAGTCCCTGGCCCAGAGGCTGTGGACCCCGAACCTGTGCTTCATCAACAGCCACGAGACCTACATCCATTCGTGCGTTGGGTCGGCCCAAGCCAATCCCAGGCAGCGTTCAGGTCGCCCGAGTCCAACATCCTGCTGATCATCTACAGCAACGGCACCGTGTGGCTGAACCACCGTGTGCGGGTCCAGGTAAACATGGGACCATTCTGGCCTCAATACCGCCCAAAAACTCGTCCATTTCCTCCCGCACATTCCAGGGTCGCTGCACAATGGGCGAGGGCTTTGCCAATTTTCCGTTGGACTCGCAGCGCTGCTTCCTCGTCCTGGAGTCGTGCAGCTATTCCGTGGCGGACGTGCGCCTCTCCTGGTTGCCATGGAACCCGGTGACCATCGCCAGCGAGCACCTCCAGCTGCCCGACTTCCGCTTCGTGAACCTGAGCCACGAGCGCGCAATGCGCCAGTACAATGCGGGTGCGTTCGACCAGCTAAAGATCACGTTCCAGTTCAAACGCCTCTACGGCTACTACATTGTCCAGGTGGACGGCGAATGGGGCGAGTGGGACGGATGGCGTAATTGATGCTTCCAGGCGTACCTGCCCTCCTACTTGTTCGTGTTCATCTCGTGGATCAGGTCCTTGAGGAATGCCAAATTGCACATGCAGATTCCAGTTTCTGGATTGACCGCTACGCACTTCCGGCGCGCATCCTGCTGTGCGTGAACGCGGCCTGCGCCCTGATCTACCAAATGGGCAACGTTGTGCAGAATCTGCCGCGCGTCTCCTACGTGAAGGCACTGGACCTGTTCTTCTTCGTCAGCATTTTCTTCATTTTCCTCTCGCTCTGCGAAATGGCAGTCATCGGCTACATTGACAAGGTCCGCAGTCCTTTTGCCTGAAGCCAGGCAGTTTGGATCAGATTTACGAGCTGGACAAGTACAAAAAGCTGAAGACGCAGCGCAAACTGCGCGCCGTGATGATGGGCCAGACTGCGGAAACGATGATGACGATGATGGTGGCGCTGAGGCCGGAGCCGACGGCCGCCAACAACGGCAACGCGCGCAACTCGCTGGCCTCCACCACGGACAGCTACTACTCCACGGTCAGAACAAAGCTGGCGGGCAGCTTCCGCACCGGGGTGGACAGGATGCAGCCGAACCTGGACCACTACAAGTACGGCAAGATGGGTCACAAAATCGACTACATCTGCGCCCGCGCCTTCCCAATCATATTCTCCGGTTAGAAACTTTACACTCTTTTTCTTTTTTAAGACTAACTATTTAGTTCATTTTCCAAATGTCCCCCAAATAGATACCCATTAGCCCTCTTTCAGTGTTCAACATTGCCTACTGGTGCTACTACTTGACCAGGGAGCAATGACACTGACCACAACGCTGAAGACCACTTCCTAGACTGTGATTCATTTTAAATGTTTTCACGATTGCGCAACGGGAGATAGAATTCTGTATTGCACAATAAAAGGGCGATGAGATTCTGACTGAACCAATGGAAGTGCTCAAACTGTGGAGCCGTCCTGTCCGCGGGTCTCCTCCATGCTGCGCTGCTGGGCGTTGATTTCGGCCAGCAGCTGGCTGAGCGGTTTGAACGGCGTCCTCTGCGGAAGAGGAGAGAGGACCGACCGATGGGGACAACCCCGTTTGGGCACTCACACTTTCCATCGCATCCGGGTCAATGCTGTTGTTGTTCCTGGCCCAGCCGGTGGAGTCCAGTCCGAGGAGGTCCGCCCTTTTGGGCAAAAAGGTGGAGCAGGCCCTGGGCACAATTTCGTCTATGGGCGCGTAGATCAGTCCGTCCAGAGACATTTGCGTCGCCTCCTCCTGTGCCGACCGCCTCCTTTGTCGCCGCTTTTTGTTCCCCTCTTCCATGCCCCCCTCCACCCCCAGAGTGCGCAGATAGGCGTCCGCTAATGCGCAGCTGTTTTCGCTGGCCAACGACTGGGCGTCCGGGTCGATGCCGGAGTCGGGTTGCGAGCGACGACTGCCCGCCCCCGGAACCGCCACGTTCACGTAGTTTGGGGCGGTCGAGAGGTCAGCTGGGGAAACGGCCTAAAATCGGATAAAAATGTGATGTGACGCCAAAGCTGGATAACTCTCGCCATTGTGTCAGCGAAAGAGCACATTCCTTTGTCGCCAATTTCCCTACTTTTACCGTTTCGCCGTCTCCTTGTTGCCGTGCCAAAGACAACGTTCGCTTTGCACAACTGAATTGGCCACTCTCGAACGACTGCGACATGCCGCTGCGTTGACGGAAGTCTGCTTCCTCGGCCGACTGCTGCAGCTCCCGGCAGCTGGACACGCTGAACATCCGCTTTTTGGGCACTGGCCTCAAAAAGTCCGCGGTGCCGCCGCCATTCTTCGCCACCGCATTTTGGTGGTGACGCAGCAGCATCCGGGAAAGCACCAGAGCGGCCAGAATGCAGAACAGGAACAGGAGGGCGGGCAGAACCAGCACGATGAGCCAGTTGAACGGGGGCAGCGGAGGCGCGAACGCGGTGGACACATCCGCCACAGAGTCACCAACCTGGGGTGTTTTAAGAGGAATTCGCTGCGATATTTGGACTGGTTCTTGCCTCGACGTAGACAGTTGCCCGTGCCCGCTGTCTGCCGGGCGCCCCCCCGTCTTCCCCTCTGTGGCCAGATTCGGCCAGCACTGTGAAACGAAGCACCGTGGGCTCAGAGGCGTTGCCGCCGCGAGGCGGGACGCGCAAAACACTCAGAACTCCCGTTTCCGAGCTGAGGCTGACAAACTGGGCGGACAGCCGGTCGCTCGGGTCCAGCAGGTAGTGCACAGTGCCCCCAGTGCCCACATCACGGTCTTCGGCAACCACCTGGCCGAACGGCTGGCCGACAGCGGGAGAGGTTGGGAGCTGCAGGGGGCATCAATGGCATTTTTGCAAGTGCAAGACCTTGAAGGTGTAGGCGCTCTTGGTGAACACGGGCGCAAACTCGTCCACGCCAACAATGTGGATTTGCACCGGCACTGTGGCATTCCTGCCGAACGCGTCCTCAACGGTCACAGTGCAGAAGAGTGGGTTGGAGCCGTTCTGGGTGCTTCTTTCGCCTTCCAGGTCGAGTGAACCGCGCAGAACGAGGTTTCCGGTAGAGGGGTCGATGGACAGGGACTGAACGGTGCCCACTGTTGATTCCCAAATGCGCCAATTTCACCCGGTCCATCGCCCCGTCTTCCATCTCCAGGCGATATCTCCACCGCTCCTGTCCCCGTCCTGCCCGGCTGTTCGCCCTCACCGCGAACAAAACCCCCTCTGCCGCATTCTCGGGCACAAACTTTCTGTAGACGGGCAGCGGAAATCGGGGTGCTGAGCCGCTCCACCGCGGCCAGTCCAGTCCGACCGCCAGCGTCCATTCAGCACTTCGGGACGGCACTCCGCCGTCTTGTGCCGAAACAACGAGTTCCAGCACTGCGCTCGATCCGTTGTTGTTTTGGTCGGTTTCTACCAGAGAGGCAAATGCCTCATCCCAGCGGAGAAGGCGGAGTTCGCCGGAGTCCGCGTCCAGCCGGAACATCCCGAACGGGTCTCCGGCCAACAACTTGTAGTGGATGCGAGCATTCTCCGGGGTTGCGTCCGCGTCTGAGGCATTCAGCCTGGAAAAGGCCATTTGGGGCTTGAATAGGGGTTTGATCCCCTACCCGGCCACCATATTGCCGTTTTTCCCAATGCCCTCGTCGCCGATCCAGATCTGCTTCACATTGTCTTCGCCGAACAAGGGCGCATTGTCGTTCTCGTCCAGCAGCAAGATGCGCACATTTGCCCTCGACTTGTGCTGTTGCGCTTGCCATTTGGGGGAGTTGGGAGAGCGTGGGGGACACTGGCCGACGCTCACTTCGAACTCCATCCATTCCCGCTTGCCTCTCTCCCGATCCAATTGGCGAATTGGGATCACTGCGCCGGAGAAATCAACGCCAAAATTGTCGGACCCTTTTTGGCCGGGCAAAATGCGAAAGTCGCAGTTCAGCGGAGGGGCTGGTGCCGGGGAGCGCAGCGAGAGTCGCCCTATGGCCAGATGGGCGTGCGCATTTTCGGACATTGAGAAGCTGAATTGGGCGATTGGGTAATAGGAAATAATATTTGGGTTACGTGTAGTTGCTGCGGGAGAGGGCTGGCCACTGGGCATTTTGCTTTGCGCTCGCATTCCCGGCGGGGACCAGACGGACGACGCAAAACGATTGCAGTGCCGGGCGACCGGAGTCTGTGGCCATGACGGTCAAAAAGTGGTCCTCTCCGCCAGGGTTGTGCCAATCGGCAGTAGCTCTGCGCAACCGCAACTCTCCTGCAAACACTCGATTTTCCCGGCCAACTGGCAGAATGACCGCTATTCGCGTTCAGTTCCACCAAATCCGCGGCTTTTTCCCCGACCAGCTCGTAGCTGATCCCGCCATTCTTCGCGGATCCGTCTGCATCCGTTGCGCTGACCCGTGCGAGCACAGTGCCCGCCGGCATGTCCCTGGACACTTCCAGCTCAATCAAGGACGGGTGCTCAAAGCGGGGGGCGTTGTCGTTTGAGTCCAGCACGTCCAGAGTCATATTGGCATGGGCGCGGTTGGTGCCGTCAGAAACCTTTGTTGGGAAAGTGGCGTCGAATTGGACTACAGTGAGACAAAACCTGGATGCGCAGAGTATGCTTTTTGGCGATTTCGAAGTCCAGTTTGCGCGTCAAGTGGATCTGTTAGTGCAAGTTTAACTGTTTATACATGTATAGACAACGGAAATATTCCAACCGCGCCCGTCCATCGGCTGATCTCGAAATGGGCGCTCGGCTCGGCCAACGAGTACTCGAGCACGCTGTTCGTGTCCACGTCAGTCGCACTCACCGTGGTGACCAAAGAACCGACGGGAAGTGCTGCAGGGAGCGCACAAAAGTCGCATTTGTTGCAACAAAAGGACGCCTGCCTTCGGGCACTTTGACGTTTGCGATGCGCGAGATGAACGGCGCATTGTCGTTGGCGTCCAGCACACGCACCTCTAGAACGGCCTCCGCCCGAAGGCCGACGACATCAGTTGCGGCAATCTGGAGTGCGTAGTGACGCGTGATCTCCGCGTCCAGCTCCAGCGCCGTGCTCACTCTGCCGGCGGAATCCACTTGGAAGGCCGAGTCCTGGGTCCAAACAGTGGTCCCTTCCCGCGGCCAATGACCCTCCCCTCACTTGGTCTCCGCCCACAATCGCGTACGTGATGTTCTCCCATGTGCCCGTTGCCAGTTGCGCGACGAATTGCCCTTTGGGCCGACTCTCGGGCACGCTGGCGAAGAATCGACGTCGCCCAAACACCCCCATCCCGGAGCTCCCACCGCGCATCTTTGAGCTGCCTCTTCTCTCCCAATTGACTCGAACGCGCACTGGCTGCGACCGAAATGCATTATTATATCCAAATTTCTATTCATATGTTTCACTCATTGTTATATCTTTTTAAAAACCTGCGACTCCCGCCAAGTGGGGCTACCCACATCGACGGCCTTCACCGAGATCCACACCCCCGTCTGTTCCGCCATGAAGGGGCTCTCCCTGTAGGAAGAGGGTTCGCAAATCTGTTTTATTCGATGGCCGATGCCTCTCAAAGATGAGTGCGCCGCTATCCGGTTCCAGATGGAACAGTTCGCTGGGGTCGTTGTCCAGCAGGTAGCGCACTCGTCCGTTGTCCTCCTGATCCGCATCGGTGGCGCTAAATGTGGCCAGATGCTGGCCAATCGGAGTGGTTTTGGCCACAGAAATAGGCTCTGGCGGTGCTTCAAATTTGGGCGCGTTGTCGTTCTGGTCCAGCACACGCACCCTCACAGTGCACACGTCCTGTCGAAGGCCAGTGTTATTCGGTTGACGCACAATAGTCACCGCTTTCCTCGGCGAGCCGGTCACGTCGGAGGCCGAGACGATGAGCAGGTGCTCGGCCATGGACTCGCGGTCCAGCTCCCGGCAGCTGAGCCAACCCGTGTGCGGGTCGATGGTGAACAGCGAGCGCCAGTTGCCGCCGAAAGGGGTCAACCGGCTACTAGACACTGCCAGATGCCTCCGCTGCCCACCTTCAATGGCGAACACCACTCCCGGGGAGGTGCCATCCGCTGCGCTGTCGAGCACTCGCACCCGCGTCAGGATGTCCACCGCCAGGTTCTCGGGAACACTCACATTGCCGCACGAGCTCGGCTCAATCTTCGGGCCTTGTCCCACTCGTTTCGGCACCAAAGTCAGAGTGGCATGGTCCACGCAATTTGACTCCCTGGCGATGACTGGAGGACGGGGGCGACTCTCAGCTCCAATCGGCTTTAATGCTTCACTGACCAATTAGCGTCAGATTCTGTAGAATCTGCTGTGGCGGTGTCCCTCCCTCCGGCACCTGGTACTCTAGTGTGCCTTCGTCCGCGTCCAGCTTTAGACCGGGCAACTCCGGCAGAACGCTGAACTGGACCTGTCCGGGGCGATCTAAATTCCAACAATGATTCACAAAAGCACCCATGTTCCTTGCCTTTTCGCTTTAAGTTGGTCAGGAACTGTCTGTGGCCCCCGCTGGTCCCTTCGGTGATGAATTCAAGTGCGTAGGTGCGTCTCTCGAAGTAAACGAATTGGCGCGTGGAGTAGTCCACCCGGACGGTGAAGTGCTGCTCCACACGCACCTTGCCGCCGAAAGAAGAAGCCCTGACGGTCAGACGGACGGAGGAAATCTGCGAGGAGTTCAGCAGAGCGGCATCAGGAATGGAGAGGGCTCCTGCAGAGGCCAACACATTCACCAGTCGCAAAGGGGCAGACCGCTTGTCCCGTCCAGCTGGAATGTCCCTGCCTCGTTCCCGGCCACAATTCGGTAGTCCAACTTGCGCCGCTGGAATGCCTCGTCGCGCGCCACAAAGTGGTGGAACACCCCGCCGGGGTACAGCCCCCGTTCCAGATTGCCCGCAAAAAGTGTCGTGTTGGAAGCACTTAAAGTCGGAAACGGATGGACTGATTCCGCTGTTTGGTTGCCTCATAAAGCGCAGAGTGCCCCTGCCGGCGGGCCCACTCGAGTCCTCCTCCACCACGATGCGGACCACGCAAGCGGCGGATGGGACTGGGACTGCTCGATGCTCCCCCTGCTGCTGGTCGCTCACCGCCACCAACAGCAGATGGTCAGAGAACTGCACAGATTGGGGGCTGGGACTAACATTTTAGGCTCCCATCCTCGCCATTTGTCCGTTGAGAGCCTTCCGCGTGAACACAGATCCCTCCGAGTCGTCCACGCGGAAGTAGTCCGATGAGGACTCCAGGGCGGAGAAGCGGTATCGATTGCGGGTGTTGTTGGTCTCCAACGAGGCGCCCATATCGTCCACGTCCAGTCTGCCAACCAACGAACCTGAACAACCGAAACACCAATCGCTCTCAGTTTTGACACCCCGAAAAGGGACCGATTGGCGCTGCCTCGCTGACTGCCCACCGCTGGTACCTCCTGGAGCACTTCGGCAGGGGCTTCTGCTCCCTCCATCCGGTCATTTGCACCTTCACCAAACGGCTCTTTTTTATCTCTCCCTCTTCGGCGGGGGACTCCCCCCTGGGGTGGGCCGATATCCGGAGGCACAATTCGCGCGAAACGTTGGCTGGGGCGGCAGCAAATGCCGCCACGTTGGCCAGATAGAGGGCGCCGTTGAACTCGTCCAGCTCAAACAACCCGTTGTCTATCAGCTGCAAGACAAGCACTCGAATAATCCCCCCCCCATTTATTACTGTTTCCGTCTCGTCGTCGGTGCCCTCCAGACGATAGAAGGACGCCTTTTCCTCCTCCATGCCGACCACCACCAATGGACGTTGTTGTCCACTCTGGTTGACATCTGCCGACACAACCAGCAGGTCTTTTGCCGACAACTCATTCGCCTTTTGTCGCAGCACCAAAGTGAGGTGTTTTTGGTGGCCGTCGCTGGACTCCATTTGGACGGTCAACGAGGGCCTCTGAGTCCTATTCGCGAGTGTTCGTAGCTCTTGATCCCCCATTCGCCTGTCCAGAGAGAGTGTGCCGTCCTCCAGAACGGAAAACAGATGGGAGAGAGCTGAAACGGCGGAGGATGAGTGCAGCCCAATTGGAAGGACCGCTCTTTTGCAGAGTCCACTTGTGCACTCCGGTTGCGTTCACCCGGACCAGGTTCTGGCCCTCAGCCACTGCACTCCAGTCCAGCGCCAGTTCCCGGCGAACCGGTCCTTCCAGCCGGATGCCCACACCGCTATTCATTTCGATGTCCAGAGGCACTTGTTGTCCCTCTCGTTGGGCGGTCTCTTTCGGCGAATGACGCACAAACACCTGGCACACGCTGGACAGTGGTAACTCAGCACTCTGATCCTCCGCAATCACGGCGAACGAGTGCAACAAGGGCGCGGAGTTGTGATCGAACGAAGCCACAGTCACTGGCTGCCGCAAAAAAAGCTCGCCTATTTGGAGTTGTTCAGTGTCTTCGACACAACCAGTACTCGCCTTTCGCGTTCAGCTCAAACATTATGTTCGGCT
This sequence comes from Radopholus similis, assembly GCA_013357305.1. Lineage (NCBI taxonomy): Eukaryota > Metazoa > Nematoda > Chromadorea > Rhabditida > Pratylenchidae > Radopholus > Radopholus similis. The sequence goes on from VAHH01000022.1 coordinate 65,802, forward strand.
GCTGCATCCGGAAGCGTACTGTGCCGTTGGAGCCCTCATCCGGGTCGCTAGCCTGCACCCGGCCGACCCGGTCCCCCGCCCTCTGTCCCGTCCTGACGGCCAATTCCGCCAGAGAACAGTTCGGCGCGTTGTCGTTCTCGTCGAGCAGTCGGAGCTGTAGACGAGTGATGGCCCTCCGGGGTGGACTGCCTCCGTCGGCTGCTTCCAACTCGAACGCGTAGATCGGGAATTGTTCGCGATCCAGCGGTTGCCGGGTAAAAATCTGCGCAAAAATACGGCCCTTGCCTAAAAGCTAAAACTGCCCCGACCTCCCCAGTCCGCGCATTTATGCCCAGCACCGGCTCTCCGCCCTCCACCAAGGCTGGCGATGTTTGCCGAATGGCGTACCGCACCCGCCGATTCGGTGGCGAAATGTCCGCGTCCCTGGCCTGGACTCGGAGCAGGGTGCTCATCAGCTCCCGATTCTCGGCAACCTTGGCCATCGATGGACAGGTGAGCGTCACGAATAGCCCACCTCCACGCTGTACTCTGGCAGCTCGAACACCGGGGCATTGTCATTCACGTCCGCGACAGTGATCAACACCTCCATTTGGGCCTGCCTCGTCGGAATCCCGTGGTCCCTGGCCCGCACACGGACCAGCATTGCGCTGTTGTTGTTGCCACCGTTCGGGGGTCTTTCCGCGTCCAGCGGGGCACTCAGCGACAAATGGCCGGTGTCCGGGTGGATTTGGACGGGGACCGACTGGGGAAGGGTGCCGGCCAATTCGTAGATGATGCGGCCGTCCTGCAGAGCGGAATCTGTATCCATCCGCACAACGGTTTGGCCCACCTCGTTCCTGTCTTTGTCCCTTGCGTGCACTGCGATGAACGTTTTATGGATGGCGAAGTCCTCGGGCACTTGCACGCTGAGTTTGTCCTTCGCGAAAACGGGCGGGTTGTCGTTCACGCCGAGCACGTGAACTAGCACCTATTTCAATTGGAAATATTGTAGACATGTCGCCAGTTCAGCTCTGCATTTTTTCGAATATAGTACCTGAGTGAAGTTGGTGCAGTTGTTCACCGAGTCGAATGCCTAAATACAGGAGTGGGTGTTTGAGAGCCCCGATTGCCGCTCTGACCTTCACGTTGAGCAAGTGTGCCTCTCCCCCGGCGAAGTCCGCGTCCAGTTCCGCTTCCAGCACCAGTCTGTTCCGTCTGCCCTCGTCAAAAGCGAACAGAGGGACTTGGTCCCTGTCCGTGTGCACAATCTCGAAATGCACTTTGTCCGAGTCGGCCACGTCCAGCACGCGCAAGTCGCCGATTCCTATGCCGGGCAGTGTCTCCTCGGACACGTTGAAGTGATAGATGCGCTCGGAGAATGACATGCAGTGGAAGTGAGGCGGCAACAAACGCACGCGAATCACTCCCTAAAAGGATGAAAAACGTTGCGAACTCTGACAAAACCCGCACCATCTCTTCACTGGCCCTGCCCCCGCCATCCGTAGCGTGCACTCTCAGCTCCATGCCGTAGTACATTTGCTGGTCGTCCTCGCCCATTGTGCCCAGCTTCTTCGCCCCCAGTTCGTTCAAGCGCAACTCGCCCTTCTTGGGGTCCAGCTGGAACAGCTCCGCGCCCAGTCCCTCGCCCAGTGCATAGCTGATGTCGCCAAATGTCGCGTTTCGCCAATCGTTGTCCACCGCCCGCACCCGCAACAACAGGGCAGTGGTGCCGGTCGGGTTCAAGGCGTCCGGACTGAGCAGCAGGGCGTACTCGCGAGGCCGAAACACCGGCGAGTGGTTGTTCACGTCCTCCACGTTGATGACCACCTGCGCACTTGCCTCTTCGCCGTCTCCAAAACAATTCAGTTGGCTGGGGGATGAGATGAACACCACCTGCATTGGCGGCCATCGCCTTGAGCAGGACACTCTCGCCCGTCCGCTCGATGTCAATCTCTCGCCGTCCGACGCACAACATCCCACTCCCTTCGTCCAGTTTGAACCAATCCGCGAAGGGTCCTTCTGCAAGCCAATATCGCATCGCAGGGGCGCTATTGCTGTTGCCGCCGCAGATGCCCTTGTCCAGCGCGGAAAGCTGTAGCGACAATTCAATGTTTAGCGTCGAGAAAGTCCAAATTATTCAATCGACCGCATTTCATTCATCGTTCCCCAAATCCCCATCCCTCGTTTCATTTCGAGTTATTCCATTAACAGGAATGTTATTGCAATCAATTGGCTGGCGGAAAACGAGCAAAGAGACTGACTGATGACAGAATCTGGGTCTCCTTGGCAACGCGGCTCTCACCTCGAGGACAAACCGTCGGCCACGCAAATAATGCAACGGGCCACATCAACAACCGCAGCAGCGTGTTATGGCGCTGGACTGTGAAAGGCGGCAGCTGGGACAGCCAACTTGGCCGCTCGTTATTACCCGTCTTGACAACGAAAATTCACCGGTTGGCGCACGAAAGTTAGAGAAGACGGCTGAGAGGAGGCGAAGATGAGTTTCGAGGCGATGCCCTTCCTGTTCCTGAACATGGGCGGCGAAATGGCCTACATTCTGGAACAGCGGCTACAGGCACGAGAACGCAATTCGAAGTACTGGACTATTTCCCTGCTCCCCACTTAGGCGCAAAACGTGGGCAACGAGAAGTCGACCAAAGTGCTGTGCGACATTGTGACCGTGATGCTGAGCAAGAGCTTCCTGGAGGAGCTGTTCGAGCCGCAGGAGATGTACACGCGGCAGGGACTGCGCCAGTTCTTCGAGCAGATTGCGCACTCGTCCGTGATGCGGCTGAACGAGGCCAGCATGGACAAGCTGTTCGACCTGATGATCATGGCGGTCAAGTACCAGTTCCTGCTGTGCAAAGAGCCCTCCGAGCTGGTGCTGGTCACGATGAACCATCTGGACGGGATGAAGGCCATCTTCAAGGGGCACCCCAACATCGTGGAGCACATCGACTACGCGAGCACACTGGCAATACGAATGCGGGTGGACACCGAACACGCGCGCTTTCAGCTGATGGACCACTTCGGGGACACGCCGCTCTGGCAAATGGCGGTGATCCGCTCGGAGCTGCTCAACTTCCTGCTGGGCGCCCGCGTCAAGGTGTCGCTGATGCTGCGGGAGCGCCGCCAACTGGACGACGGCCGTTTCGTGCTGTTTCCGCAGGATGAGCAGATCGAGTTGCCCTACAACGCGGTGGTGCCCGGCTCCATCCGGTACGTGGAGAACGGGGCGCTGGTGCGCAGCGACCAGTTCCCGGTGGAGGAGCACTTCAAGGTGTCGCCCGACTTCTACCAGGTTGCGGCTTGGACTGGAGACCAGTGGGGAGAGGAAATCAGAAAGTTCCAGAGGAAGGGGCGCAGTCTTGGGGTTGGGGCCGCCCACAGTTTTTCTCATGTTTGGGGTTTTTGAGTGTGTGTTTGTGTTCTGTGCGCAACTCTCGTCGAAAGCCAATTTCCCAGGGGAGTGGCGAATTTCGAACATGTCTCCTGGGCCCATCTACCGCCCATTTGGGGCATTTTCAATTAGAGACAGTGGATGTGGCTCTCGCCCGTTTATCCAATTTTGCGCGGGATTAGGATTACCCGCGCGGCGGACAATTACTAGGGCACTAGAGCCTCCCTCCTCCCGCCCATTCTTTTGCCAGAACACCGCTCTCAGCAATTAGCCCATTTCAGGACCGAACCATGATTCGCGGCACCACCCTCGGCCAGAACATGTACAAGATGGGCGCGGATCAGGCAAGTTTTACGTGTTAAGGCGGCAAAATGAACCTAAGAACCACTTTTGATTTGCCAATCTGAGGCCGAATGATATTCCTTTTTGCCCTCAACCACCAGAGTCTCTTTTTGCTGGTCAATTGGTTCTCATTCCTCCCCATTACTAACTCCCCTTCAGACCAGGGATGCCCTGCTGGCAGTGCAGCAGCTGCAGTCTGGCGGGGCGGAGGGCGCGGCATCCGCGGCGGGCGGGAACGAGTTGGGTCTGCTGGACATGCTGATAAAGGGGGAAACGCTGTTGGGCGCGGATGGTTTCGAGATGCAGTTGTTCGACGATGACGAGACGGGGGCCGACAGAGATGAGGAAGCGGACGGGAAAAAGAAAAAAGCGGGGACTACGAAAAAGGCGCCAGTGGCCAAGAGGAGTTCCCTCACCAAGGCGATGAAGGAGGTCAGTGGGACGATGGGCGGGACCGGGGAGCAAAAAGACCTTCCCATGCCGGGAATCGAACCCGGGCCGCGTGGGTGAAAACCACGAATCCTAACCACTAGACCACATGGGAACCCATTCGGTCTGGCCCATCTTTACAGATGAGTCTGGAGAAGAGCGACGTTCCGCCAGCCGCGGAGAAGCCTCCATCGAGAAAGGGGACCAGAAAGGGCAAGGAGTTGCTGGACATGATGGACCAGGAATCAGCCGCCGCCAAATCGGTGGGACCGCCGAAAAAGCAGGACTTGGCGCGAAAGAGGAGCGGATCGGCCAAACGGGGACAGTAGCCATCTTAGCTTGATTTTTCCGGATTCGTCCAACTCATTTCTTTTTCGTCGATCAATAAAAGGCGCAACCTGAAGGATGCAGCTGCCCGCTGCGATGTCCTCCCTGATGTTGGTCTCGTAAACAGACTGCGAGAAGTTCACTCGCTGCGAGGCAGGGGCCGCCTGTACAAACTGGACGGACACGTTGACGCGCGAGCGCAGCGGCTCCGGACTCCCATGGTCTTCAGCTTGCACTTGGAAGTGGAGCTGTTCGCCCAGCGGACAGTCGGGGAGCTGCAATTTGGAATGAGTTCACCAGGCCCCAATTCAATTGCGGCACTTTGTCCTCCGCCAGCGACAGAACGCCCATCTCCGGGTCAATGGCGAACAGCTGAGTGCCCAGAACTGTGTAGCGGATGCGCGCATTGTCGCCCTCGTCAGCGTCGGTGGCAATCAGACGGAGGTAGTTGGATTCTTCCTCCCCTCCACTGCCGCCGTTGTGTTCCTCCTCCTCCTCCTCGAGGGCCCATCGGAAGCTAAACTGCGTCTGATTCCATCTGGGCGCATTGTCGTTGACGTCCTGGATGGCCAGGTGCAGCGGGTGGTCCAGCAACACGTCCGCATCGGCGGAAGTGCCGTTGCGCAGCAGCAGATCCATTTGGAGGGAAGTGGCCTTCTCCCGGTTCAAATGTCCGCACACAACCAGCAAATAGATTTGAGGTGTGTCCGTCTGCCGGAGGCACACCACCGATCTGCCCCCCAACAGCAGAAGTCTGGAACCGGTATAATATTATGTTGCCCAACCACTAAGTCATGTGCCAATTCACCCCAATCTGTCGTTTTTTTCGCGGCCAGTGTCTCTCGCCGTTGCCTCAAATGTTTCCACCGAAACTCTAGCGAGCACATAGCCGAGCGCAAGTCCCTCCGGCACCGCTCCGCCGGTCCCATCCTCTGTAAGCCAAATCACTCCCAGTCGGAGTGCGCCGTGGTTGTCTCCGCCATTCGTCGCTCCTTCAACGACCACCTCCGCCGTTGTGCTCGATTCCAGTGCATCCGGCACTCCGTGGTCCCGGGCAGCAATCAGCAGTTCATAGGTGAGCGTGTGCACGGGCATTTTGGCGGGGAATGGCCGCTGCAGCGAGAGAGTGCCGGACTGGGCGTCCAGCTGGAACGGGGCGGACGCGGGGGAAATGCCGTCGCCGCTTAGGGTGGGTGTAGGGCCAGGGCCGATCAGCGATTGCTGAACAGAGCAATCAAGAGCACCAGTCAAGAGCGGCACAGACCGAAACTATCCTGTAGCTGACGCGCCCATTCTCACCGGCATCCGGGTCCCGTGCGCCCACCCGCAGAATGGGAATGCCCGGCGCCGTCCTTGATCCGATGCGGGCCGAGTAGCGCGGCTGCACGAACTCGGGGTGGTTGTCGTTTGCGTCCAGCACGTCAATGTGCACTTTCAGGGTGCCGGTTCTGATGCAGTTCGATCAACGCAGGGGAATTCCCCAATCCCCACTTTGGCGGCGTCCCCCCGTCGATTGCCTCCACCACCAGGTCGTAGCGGTGTCGGTACTCCCGATCCAGCCGACCGTTCACGACCAGTTCCAGCAGCACCGCGGAGGTGTGCGAAAGCCGGAACGCGTTGTTCATGTTGCCGGAGGCGATTCGGTAGCGCTGCACATTGAACGGACGCGAGTCCTCGTCCTGGGCGAGCGGCAGACTCAGCCCGGTGTTGATGCGGGCGTACTCGGACACCTCCAGCTGAACAATGGAAAGTGGGCAGATTTGGAAATAAAAGCCGACAGAGCTTATTTCGGACTAAAACCTGCCCTAATGCTTTCGTTCGGAAACACGGGTTCATTGTCGTTGACGTCCTGCACGTCGATGAGCACGGAAATGGGCGCCGTTCCGTCCACGGGGATGGCCAGGACGTGCAGCCGTGCCTCCCGCTCGTGGTCCAGGGACTTGTCCGGCAGCAGACGAATCTCCCCAGAGCGGTCGTTCGCCAGAAGCAACTGAATGTTCCATTCTGTTTTGGGATCCAATGTCGCACTTCAGACCCGTACCTAGTCCCTTTAGTTGGAGCAAAACTTTTGCCTTCCCATTCCTTTTCCCTCCGACACTTTCCTCACTCCAAGGTTATTGCCTCAGAATGGAGGAATGGACCCATCGGGGCGGGAAGAGAAAATCGGGTGCAAAAGCGAAAGACAGCACAGAGAGTGAGGGAGCTCCTTTCCTTGGGAAAACCATTTTCAGGGAAATTGCGGGGGCAGAGAAACGGCCTTCGACAGAAGCGCGGTCTCGCAGTGGGGCGCAATTTCTGTCGTTATGGAACAGAAAAAAGCGATTTCGATCGATCGGAAAATGGTTTTTTCCGAAAAGGAATTAACATCTATCTGTGTGGTAATGTTTAAGTTGCTCACATTTTCGGCAGTTCCGGGCGGGAATACGATGAAGTAGTTTTGCTTTTGGGGGGCGCCGTCCAGCGGCTGGCCACTGCGGATGAAGCCTATGTGCGCCCCTGGCGGCAGAGACTCGGACACGCGGAACACGCGTTCCAGCTCCGGCCCATCTGTCCCCAGTGCAGAAGCAGCGAGAAGCACAATCACAACTGGAATCAGAGGCGCCATCGGGAGGAGGGGAATCGGCCGAATTCAGGAGAGGCGCAAGAGGCCACGGCGAATGGGGTGGTGCGTTGTGCGATTAAAAAATAATCGTGGCACCAGAACCTGGAATTGGCTGCCCTTTGTTGCTTGCGATCCGGAATAGAGGGCAAATGCACACATCAACAAGAAAGAGAGTGGCGGTGGTGCCTGTTGGGCTGTTGTTGTTGTCGTGTGCGACTATTTTACTCATAATGAGCATCCCGCGTCGCGAGCAAATTCTACGCGGGATTAGCGCCTCCCAAGGAGCCGGTCCACCATCATTCCGGTGGGTGCTCAAAGGTCACGGCCAAATGCGCCGACGAAGAGCCGTGGACTGTGGACAGCCAATGAATCGGCCCAGAAGCAGGGAATGGAGGTGTTTTGCCTTTGCTTTGCGATTGCAGGAATGGGGATTCTCTTTCCCTCCGCCGCAAAAAAAATGTGCAAATTGCAAAGGGCGGGCACAGCCTCGGACCTCGGACGTTGGAGGCGATCATTGGAGCGAGCAGAAGAGAGAAGAGGGCGGAGGCCGGGGAAGGGAAAGGGAAAGGGCTAATGGGCTGGCGAAACGGACGGTGACCGCCAACCCATTGGAGACTGGACCCAAGTGCTGCAGCTCATCCAAAAAATCCAAACTCGCATTCTAAGGGCACAAGTCTAGAACATTCTCCAATTTCAGTGGTTTTCGGACCAAAATATTGATTTTTCGATTTGGCAGCTAAATCGCCGAAATTTGGGAGTTTGGGTTTGCTTCTGGTCGCAACTAAATACTAAACCGTAAACTGCTCACTGGACCAGAAGCGCAAAGGGCCTTGGGGAGGGGGCGAGAAACAATTGTTTTGCTGTTTCCGAAGATTGGAGTATTAGCCGCATTTTTTGGAAACGAGGTTGGCTGGGGTAGGGAGGCAGTCCCCTCTCTAATTTGAGGGGATACCGCTCTGCCCAAGCGACCGATTGGAGGCAATTAGGAGGCGCAGGGGGAGGAGGACACGGAGAGGTTGCTCTTGGTTGGGCAAGGGCAGGTGGCAAAGGCGGCAGGGGGAGTCCATGGGGATTCCGGCTTTTGATGTTTGGTTGGAATTGGCGCACTGTGGCCGTTGCTTTGAGCGATGGGCGATGGGCGGGATCTGGTGAAAGGGAATCCAAATCCGCTGCCCAGTGCCACTCCATTATCAGGCGGCAGCCATTGATTGATCCGCCCTCCCATTTGCCCGCAAATAACCTCTCCGATGAATGACCGCACACCAGCCCATTCCTTCTTCCACTTCCCCTATCTGTGTGTGACCTTCCCGTGCAAATTCCTGCACGCGAGAAAAGGGCGGTGAGCGGATTAAATGGAAATCGGTTAAACTGGTGGCGGCAGAGGGTTGATGGTGGCAGCTGGGGAAGGGACCAAGGGACGCCTGAAACCAATGGACATTCATTCTGTTTGGGTTCATTTGAATGTGTGTGCCGAAGAACTGCTGAAATTGGCACAAGGAAATTGAATTTGTCCTCCCCGCAGCACTCCTCGGAATGGTGCTGGTCTATTCGGTGGCTTCGAGTGTTTGCAGCCGTTGGCTTTTGTCCCCGTTCCGTTTTTGCCTTCCATCGGTGGCCACTCGAGTGCGCGAAATGGCCCCTTTTGGGCAGAAAGTGCCCCCAAAGGGTCATCCCTCGGTCCCTCGGAGACGAGAGTCTGCCGTTTGTTTGTTTGTTCGCCCTTTCGGTTTGTATCGCGCGATTTCTGTGCACACAAAAATAAAAGATGCTCCTGATTGGGGCGGCAGACAAATAGGTAAATAAATAATGGAGCCTCGGCAGTCGCCCGAATTGCCCCATCCAAAATGGACGGATGTTGCGCACTGACGGCCAATTAACCCCCGAATGTGGACATGGCACATATGCGTAATTGATTGCGCCGTTTCCCGACTCGAAGGGCAAATGAAGTGCCGGGGTGGGTGGACGGCGGGAGCGGGGAAATTGCGAGTGGCAGAAGTACGTGCCGAATCAGACCCGTAATAATTCGCTTCGACGAAATTTGCATAATTGGCTCATCCGCCGGGCGACAAGTGCCGAATGGGGGGAGGGGACGAGTCATTTGGCGCATCTCTGTGGAGTGCAGACGATGGCCTCTGGGCGGCGCTAAGCTCGTTTGGGCCAAATTGGGATTGCAATAACCAGCAGAGAGCACTGCCGGGACTCAAGGGGACGGGCAGCGATGGCCAGGGACAGGAGCCCTTCACCCGGAATTGCTCCTCCGGCGATTGGAGAACAAGCCAGGGACTTTGGTTCAGTTTTATGTTTGCAACAGTTTTGTCCAAACGTAGGACAAGTGAACATTTGTGGGTGTCTCCAATTGGCCCCTTTGGGTCAGTCCCCTGAAGGTCCTTCGAATTCCTGGTCCGCGTGATTGACCGCTCCCTCTGCGGAACACTCCCCCGCCCTCTGCCGGGTCGTCCTGGCGTCCTCCTGCGTCTCCCTCTCCAGCCGGAATTCGACCCACTCCCGCGGCGAAGAGTCCCCTGTGCTGAACACCAGGTAGGCCGACTCACAGGGCACGTGCCAGGGGCCGTACAAGTCCAGTTGGCCTGACAAATGTGATCACTCAATTCTGAAATTTCTGAGCCCGGAAATAAACTTAAAAGAGAAAACATTATTTTGGCGAAAAAATCTTTTATTTTGGCAAAATTCTCCTTTTTTGCATACTCTTTAGTCTTTACTCTATCACTCTTGGCATAATGTTCTTCGCCAATTTAATTAATTTTTTCGTCGAAATAAATTATAAATGACTGCCAAACTTAAAATATGTACTTAGTTTTTACACATCTTTCGTCTCACCCTTGTGAATTCGTCGCGTTCCCAAAGGCATGTGCAGCGGCGATGAGCCGGCCAGCACTCGCACGTAGCTGTCAGGGCTGGCGGTGCCCATCCGGGACAGGGTCAGCCGAGTGCCGGTCGCCACGCGCACCAGGCAGGACCGACCCTCCGGCTGGCCGCCGCTCTCCAGCCGGTACAGCCTCTGCCCGTCCACAAACGACGCGTCCAGCTCCGTGTAGCACTGCAGCCGCGTCGCCTGTTGGTCGCCCCTCGATTCTGCGCCTTCGTCCGCCAATGGCCAGCCCACGAGCTGAAGTTGGAAAATGCCTGGTTCCGAGTGAATTCAAATTTCAAATTGGACAATTTATCCCAAATTCGAAAAACGCCCACCCTCAGGTCGATGGACGGGTACTGCCTGCCGTCAAAGGGCAAAGGGCTTGATTCGAGCACTGTGGCCAGTAGGGCGGCCAAAGTTATTTTGTGGAGTGGGGACATACCGGAGAACGGAGAACCAGCTGCCTAGTTGTGTTAGTACCCTGCAATGGGGGACGGGTGAGTGAGAATGGCATTGGGTGGGGGAGCTGGGAGTCAGCCGAGGCCATGGATGAACGGAAGGATTTGCGGAACAACTGGGCCAACTGATAAGTCATAAAGTCGTGGGACATGTTGTCCCATACTTTGAAGTTTGAACCCGGGGAGAGACCTTCGGCGGGGACCCAAATGCGGTGCAATCGATTTGTCCATTGTTTGTCCGTTATCACTTATCAATGAGCAAAGTCTCTCTCCACTGGACACACTTCCCGCATGTGATCCGATTCCAATTCAGCGGAGGAACAAAAGCAGCCCAAAACGGCCAAATCTCCAGAAAAAGATCACTTTGTTCCACTGGCTGCTGAAGCGAAAGTGATACAAAGATAAGAGCCAGAACGCACTTGAAACAAAACACAAACATTTTGCCAGGCATCACGGAGAAGAGTGAAACATCAGAATCAGAACATCGATGGAAAATTCAGTCTAAATTCCGGATTTCAAGGCCCAAATTTTAAGGTCTATTGTCATTCGTTCAAGTTTACCATTTGTTTAGCTTTCTGGAACTACTATATAGGAAATTTGACGTGTTCTGCGCTTTCTTAAAGTCGGCTTCTCAAGTTTAACATCGCCTTCTCATTCACTTGCCCGGACACGGCTTCAGCAGTCCCCCGCACAGAGAGATCCTGAACAAACGGTGTGAGGGCAACAAAAGACAATCCGAACTCGGTCGGTTTGGAGTGAGCGCAGACAAGCATGATGAGCAGCAGAAGGGCCACAAACAGCAGTCGGCCTATGCGGGGCATCATTTGGGCGGCTGAAACTGAAAATTTCAAAAATGAGTGGACTTAGAAAAGAGACTTTTCGAGAATGGGGGAACATGCCACCAACTGGAAATTGGAATGTGCTTTAATAAGGAGGAGAGAACTGGGGGCGAAGACCGAATGTGGGAATGAGCGATGCGCCTGGCGCAAATCAGTGTAAACTGTAAATGACTCGACCAGAAAAGAGGGCTGGGGAGGAAGGCGGGGGACTGGAATCTGAAGGATACGCCTTTGTCAAAAGAGAGCCTGTGGATGGAGGTGGAACGGAGCATCCGAAATGTGGACTTGCTCCCCCATTATTGTGCTCCTTGGGTGCTCGCTTTCCCCGAATATTTGTGTGTGTGTGCCTCCCGGATAGCCCTCGCCCCCGGCTAAGCCATTCCCTTCTTCGGCAGCCATCCATCTTCAAGGAAAGGGGACCTTTCTCCGCTGGGTGACACTTCCACTCGGCAAATGGCGCAATATTCCTCCCCTCCCCTGGGGCAAGGGCCTTCAAATTCCGAGGGTTATCGTTCGAGACCAGCAAAGATGGCCCTGTCCCCGGTGGGGGCACTCCACTTTTGCGCCGTGCAAACCAACCTGGACGGCCGGGTGTGCTGCCAGCTGGTGCGTCTGCTGAATGTGCCGCACCGGTGAATGAATACCCGCCCTCGTGTTGCTCTGACCCGATCACTTCCCCCCTTTCCAGGGTCCCGTTTTGCGAGCCCTCGGGGGATGCAACGAGTGCGTCTGCATCCGAACTTCGGCGTAGCCGCCCAACTGCTCCATTCGCAGACTCCTATTCCAGAAACCGTTCGCTCGAACACTCTCCGCCGCCCAAATTCGGCTCGCCGCCGCAGCCCTCGCGACTGAAAGCAAATCCAATTCTGGGCCTGGGAACCGCAAAAGGGCACTCACCTTGTAGGGCTCTCCAGGCGAGGCCCCGCAAGAGCATTTGGTGTTCCTGTTCGGCGTCTTCATGCTGATCTCGATGGCGGTCATTTGCACTCTGTTCCTGATGAAGATCACGAGGAGCAGGTACCGGACTGGACTGCGGGTGGGAGACGTGTGCCTGTTGTTGCAGTGCCGCCAGAGGCCCCTCCCGGCGGGGCATTGGCGGACTGTCGCCGGAGGACCCCTTGGTGCTGTGGCTGCCCAGATCCCAGGGTGGGCCTTTCTCTCAGCATTCGGGCCCCCTCCACTGGGCCCAACCCCGGGTGGACAGAGTGGAAGCAGTGCCCTGTGCCTTGTGCCTTTGTGCTACCCCACCTTTCAGGGCGCCGCAGCGCCAGGTCCAGACGGAAGCCGATGCTGCTGGTCCACTCCCACCCGCTGACGCTCTCCAACAGTTGCCCCCGGGGGGCCACCCAAACACTCAAAGCGCTTCAGTGTGCCGAATCGGTCGGAGGCCGACTGCCCCGGGGAAGGGCCGTTCCCCCAGCTCCGTGTCCGTCGTCACCTCTTCGTGCAGGCAACCCTGGCTGGGGCCGCCCATTCTTCGGACCGCACACTTCTGCACTTTGCAGCTTGAGCGCCCTGTTGCCCCGGTCGACGGGGCTCAGCCCTTCTGGGTCTGGGTCCAGTGCCGGAAATCCCCTCTCCCTGTCGGCAGAGGCACCGCTGGGGCTGTTTGCTCTGGGAGACACTCCCGTGCGGGGACAGCGGCTGCAGAACTACGACTGCGGACCGAAAAAGACACTCGGCGATAAATGTCTTGGTCCCGATTCTCAGACAATTTCCCGAAAAAACATTTTCAATTGAATTTATTTTTTTGTTTCCAAATTTGGCGCTAACCATAAACCATCATATTTCAAATGGCTGGACATGGCATTTCGTGATGGGACCCCAATTAGGGGATTCGACCGTTTTGGCTCGGAAAAAGTTTTGCCAATCACTTTCCGAAGGCCCCAAATGACAATTAATGGACGGAGACGGGGAACAAAGGCCGACGATTTCGGAAAGGATTAGTGTATTTTATTCAAAAGAAACACACACTCATTTGAGATTGGAGGCACAGGGGAGGTAATTGGCGAATGGTGCAATTGCTCCCAGCAATTAGAACATAAATCGAACAATTCCCTCGAATGTCCACAAATACGTTTGGCAAATTGGGCATTTGGCCTCGTCACTCTCCGATCCAGCAGCCACCAACCGCTTGTCATCCGTCATCCGCTGGCCAATGGTCCCACCAACTCCGGAGCCATCGCTCTTTTGGGCGACTGCGAATGCCAAATTGGCCAACCGTCGTCCATTCACTCCCGCCACTCCGTTTCTGAACCGAACCCTTTGTGTCTTTGGGCCCTCTTCCAGAAATGGAAAATAGCTGCCTGCCAAATGAGCGCTGTTTTTTGCGTCGAAAATGGTAATCGGCCGGCACTAGGTTATTCATTATGTATGGAAATGCGCGGGGGATTCGCCGCTCGTTCGGGGAATATTGTTAATTGGGAGAGAGGCCCCGCACTTAGGCCCCTTTCCGGTGCGAAGTCCCCTTGCGTTTGTGTCCTTCTGCATCCTCCGAAGTCGCAATTCCGTCGGCCGATGAGGGCCAGTCGCCCCCCAATTCCTTCCAGCTGCACCAGTCTGCACATTTACCGTATTCCCCCGATTGGGGTGGCTTCACTCCGTCCGGAAAACCATTTGCGCGTTGGCGTGCCCACCGCAATGGTGGTGATGATGATGATTGTCTCGCGCCAGAACATAGGGCCGCTACACACACCCCTCCGCTCGAATCATTTCCGACAATTTGGCGGAACAATAGGGCACATAAATATCTAATTTGAGGACGGCCAGTCCTCGCACAAATCCCAACCCTCCCCTCCCTCCCAACTCCCAGCTCAATGGCCAAACGCAGTCTCTTCCAAACATGTTCGGGAATCAATCGATATCGCATGCAAAAACATCGCCAAAAACATGTTTTCGTGTAGGCAACCACAGCCCTCGGCCTTTATGAAGCAGAAATATTCATGTGCTGCCCCCCAAATAATGAGCAAATGGCACTCAGATGAAGCGATTTCCCCAAAAAGCAACTTTTCCACCGACCCGGGCGCAATCCGGGGTTGTGGTGTCCCTGGGTCAGATCCAAAATGCACAAATCGAAGGCGGAAAACGTTTGGTCTGAGTGCTCTTCGGCCCACACCAGAAACGCAGAAACCACATTGAGTGTTGCCTCAAAGGAAATGGAACGGCACTTCTCAGTTCTCAGGTCTTGTGGGTGAGCGGAGGACGCGAGTGTTGGGTGAGGCTGTTCTTTGTGCGTTGTTCGTCCATATTTGGCGCAAAAGATTGGGCCAATTAGAGCGCTATACAAGACTCCCGAATGTCCGCCATCTCCTTCTTCTCAAAGCACTGGCCGAAACCCTTCCCATTAGTTTAGTCATTCCACGAACATGTTTTCTGTTTTCTCGTCTCGTTTTGTGCGCGAAGAAGATGAGTCTCCTCAATCGGAATCATCGCGGCGGCGCTGGCTGGCACGGCGCGACTTTAATCCGAGCACACAAACTGAGCGTAAACGGAATGCCAATTGTCCGTCCGAACAAACACCTCCCACGGAAGCCGAACTGTGCGCACCTGCGCAGTCCCCGTTGGGTCTTCAGTGCCAGCGGCGGCATTTCTGCTTTGTTCGAATTAGCGGAATTTCCTGTCCCCCCCCCCCCACTGCGCACTCTAATCAAATAATGTGATTTTGAGGTGTGCCCTGTGCCCCCGCTTCGCCAGACTCACGAGCGGGGACCGTGCACTTTGCCTCTGTGCACCTGTCGGTCGACAGGGGGACGGACACTCAGATTGGGCAAAAAGTTGTTTGGCTCGGCGCATTAATCAGAGGCCCAAACTAATTCGAAGCCATTCCACATGGCTGGCATTTGCGAGATTCATTCTGTTCTCCTCGGACACTGCCAACCCATTTCCCTTTTGACCTCGTCACTCTGTGTCATTTGCCTGTTTGCCGCTTTTAAGTTTTAATTGCGCCGTACCTCCTTTCGAGGTCATTTAGACTCCAAAGTGACGCATTGCAGCGACTAACATTGCGTGTGATGCCAGAAAGCCAAATGAGCGGCGGCATCCCGCCAAGTGCTTTGGCATTCTTTATGCTCAAATATTTGTGCTCAGTGCTCCAGGTCCAAACCGCCGCATTCGGCCCTTTGGCGTTGCCGAATCTCATCTGCCAACACAATGCATACACATGTACTATTCGCGGCGGATCTGATTCCAGCCGCAATGACACAACGAGTGCCGGGCCCCAAATTGCCCCGCTTCCTCTGTGCCCGGATGGTTAATGGGAAATCGGGCGGACGCGATGAGTGAACGAATGGTACGGGGGATTAAACACTTTTTGTTATTGCTTATTGCCCCCTCTTTCCTTGCCCGATTGGCTGCCGGCCCATCTCCGCTCGACACTCTCCATTAGGTCTCCCAGCACCCGCCCTCCCCGTGTTCCCTTTTCCACCGCATCTTTTGGCTCACCTCGGTTCGGAGCACATTTGTCATATGCGTCCCAGTCCCACCGTTCTCGCCCACTCGTTCGGCTTTTTGTCCAATGCGTAGTGGTGCCCTTGTGCCAATCCAAATGTCATATTCCCTTGTCTGCTGCACCTGTCGGCCAGCACTTCCACTAAACGCCCCCAATTTCGCCCCACGCACACATACCTATGTATGCGTATTAATAGCCGAGAGTGTCGTTGGGTCGCATCAAAACTCAGCCCTGGCGTCGATTCATTCCGCACAGGTGAATGGCACGCGAAATGAACGCGCATTCAGTCCTTTGGCAGTTTAAGCCCCCAAACACCTGTGCCCTCAAACTTTCAGCCGACGGCCAAAGGCTTCTTCACCACTTTGGCATTCCGCAAATCTCCAATCCGAATGGCCCAAAGGCCATCACATTTGACGAAGGATGAAATCACTTCGAAAAGTAGCGCCTTCCTTTGATTAAAATTTTCGTATTTTGGCCCTGGAATTCTGTTCAGAATCTTTGAACAGAATGGGATTTCGCTCGCGCACTCCCGCTTTTAAGCTATATTCCAATTCCTTCGCCCGTTTTCAGGTCGTCAGCCCAAATGCGCTCTTTCCCTCCGTTTGCCGCCAATCTCTCGTCCCCCTGCCCCAACCCCGACCTTGCACAACGCCAGCACCGCCAGCCAAGGAGGCCCGAATCGGCCAGAGCAGCGAGGAGCATCAAATCCCCCTCCTCTTCCCCCTCCTCTTCCTCCTCCTCTGCCCCTTCCTTGCTCGCCCTCGTGCTCCTCACCAGTGCCGTGCTGCTCAGCGCCCTCCCCTGCTCCAACGGTGCCACATTCTTCTACGGAGGTGACAATGAGAACTCACTCCAAAACCACAGTCTCTAAATGACGGGCACATTGTTTCTAGCAAATCTTCCGATTTCTATTTAAAACGTGACCAACTAAGGGAATAGCTGAAAAAATAATCTCCTCCTCGCAAGATTGGGTGGTCCTCCCTTATCTGACTTGCCACAAAAAGAAGGAGTTTGGCATTTCCTGTCCAATCATTTTTCTTTTAAGCCACCGAAGACAGCGGAAACGGCGTGACCGCAGCCGGGGAAAGTGATGAAACTGCATTTGACGGCCACCCGGCTCTGGCCCTGGCTGAAAGTGCGGCCGCTAGCGGTGCAGGAGTGGGCAGCGAAGAATTCACGCTGAGCGCACAGGAGCTGCAGTCGGTGTTCGAGTTCTGCCGGATCTGGCCTCTGTTGGAGGCACAGGGTGCCGTCAAGGAGAACAAGCACGCGAGGTGGGTGCACTTGGTCGGCAGAGACGGACGCCCATTTGCAGCGAAATCTGCGCCAAACTGGTGGTGATGCTGAAGCCGATGTTCAAGGGCCAGAACAAAAAGCACAGCATCAGCAGCAGGACGCCAACGAGGGCAGACAGAGGGTCCTCCAGCAGGCGGCGGAGGATGGCGCCCGAATCCGGCTGAGGCTGAGCCAAACGGGAAGAGCGCTGCGCCTTTACATCGGTTTTTCAAACGATGATCTCCATTGGCAGAAACACACGAATGTCGATACCTTTCCGAATAAATGGCGAAAAACGTCAAAATAGATATCGCTGCATTCCCCTCCTCCCCACGCTGGCTACAAAAGGGCAATAGAACCGAATGCGGATATGTTGCCAATCGGCAACCGATTCAGACCAAAGACAAAAATCCGTTCCCCTCCGTTCGTTTTTTGGTGGCATTCCCTCTTAGAGTGCACGTCTTATGTATTATTGCATTGTAATTAATATGTTGTTTTTCTCACTGCCTTCGCTCTCATGCCCCACCTTTAAAATCTGGGGCTTCTGTCCCTCAAGTGCCGGTGTCCGTCTGCCTTTCACGCCAACACCTCTGGTAAAAACAAGGCGCGAAATACGGCAAATATTCCATTAGCTGTGGGATAAGTATGCTTTCCCGTGTTGTTAATTGTTATCGTAGGCGTTTATTGCCGAGAAGCCCAGAGCAGGTGGAGGAGTGGGTTTCCTGCACAGGAAGTGGTAGGCGGAGGCGCCGCCCTCAGTGCCAACCAAATATTTAATGTTGTTGGCACTAGCTAATAGTTACAATATATTCTGTGAAAAATTCAAACGGGAGTTGTAAAGGTCCGACCTTTCCGCAGTTTGGTGTTGGACTTTGCCTTTGCAACGGCCGCAGATGTGGGGGATTTGAGGGGGAATACGGCAGATCCAAACAGGCCAGACGGCACTTTGTCGCATTTCGCGAAATGGTTTTGCGCCAGTCGGGCACAAAATTTTTACAATTTTTAAGTCGCACGCAAAACGGGGCACCGCAAGAAGTGGATAAGCTGATTTCCACACTGCCAGTTGCCACTTTCACGAAACTTCTCCAAAAACAGTACCAAAAAAACCCAGCCTTGAATTCAACATTTATTCCGCAAAAACGCGTACCTATTTCTGCCCCTTCTCCTTTCTCAATTTTTTGATCAATGTCTCAAATTCCTTCGGCCAGATTTTAATCCGCCTGCCCATTTCCAATCCTCCCAACTTCGGTTCTTCATTTCCCCATTTGAGAGCTGTCGCTCTGTGCCTCTGCTGCCAGTCCACAGTCGCATTGTCCCGACCCTCCCTTTCCTCCGTGGTGAAGCCGCTAACAATCTGCGGTCCAATTTGCGCTCCGCTGTTGCGCAAAAGGAAGTGCTTAGTCAACCCGACCAAATAAAAGAGACTCAGTCATCAGTCAGTCCTCCCTCCCTCCATCGGTGCGTGACGCCCTTGTCCTTTCTTTGTCCGTTGCGCCAAACGGGAAAACATCCCAATGAGACAGAGTGTGGTGCTTGCTTGCTCATTAATTCGCTCTTTACCGACCGACCAGTTCCGACTACGTCAAAGAGGCGGTTGGCCGGCAGATTTGCATCAGTGTAAACACTTTTGATGGAACAAGCAGAGTCGCAGATTGATTCTGAAAAATCCGAAATAGATTCAGCAAATTGCCCCTTGACCTATTCCGCGAGCGACATTATTCAGAGAGTGCACTCGCAATTTGGGACCTGAGTGGAGCCACAGCAGCGGGTCAAAGGACGTCTGAACTTTGCGAGTTTAGTGCACTTTGGCGGTCCAGACCGACATTTCCCTCCTTTTTTGCCCGTTCTGCGAACTGGTTTGAGCGAGTTGGCTGGATCCAATTTAACAATTCAATTGGATGCTCCCGCAACACCTTCCGAAATCAAACATCGAGACCGAACACTTTTGACTTTTGAGGTTTTTCCTCCAGCCCATTCTGTGGCTGTCTCCTCTTCTAGTGGGTCCTTCATTCGAAATCGGAGTCCCCCCAGCTTCTGCCCAATTTCGGCGCTATTTCAAGCGGACAACAAAGAAAGGGAAACCAGCCAGCCTCCCACTATTGCCTTTGTATAATTTGATCAAACAATGCGCCCACAAAACGAGGTCACATTACGCACGCATTTTTCCTATTTTGGCGCGCATAACCGAATTTTTTGCGCTCGCCCAACCGGAAATTCCGCCACCTACAGAAGTACAGACGACTCCGCCGCCATTCGGCACTCGGGGTCCATTTCATAGCCATTTCCATGGCATTCACCATTTTTCCAAATAGGCGTTTCTTCGGTTCCCGACTCAAGATCTGTGGACCCTTTTTCGTGGACGTCTAATCCCTACTGGTCGTTTGGAAGGAAAAGCCCGAACTTTTTCTGCACAGAATGCCAGCCCCATTAAGAGTCGCGAAAGTAAAATGTGGGTTCATGGCAATTTTAAAGTGGCCTTGAAACCTCAAGTGCTAATCCCCTTTTGGATGCAGTTCTGGCAAGGGGACACGCAGGACGGACAATAATCCGTTAGAGAAAAATGCGTGAGCACTCAACGATGAGGTCAAGAGGATGAAGAGCCCCGTGCATCCATCCACCAACAAAATGGATGAAGCGGGACGGGGAGAAGCCGGTCTTCTGCTCGTTCCCTGCTGCGGGATGAATTCCCCATTTTCACGGGAATTGGCGGCGACAGCCGAAATCATTCTGTTTCACGGCACATTTTAACCAATTTCGTGCGGACATTTTTTGGCATCCATTCGTTACTCCCTGGCCACAACCTTCTCACTCTCCAGATCCAATTCATTGCCACAAAAATGCATTTCGAAAACTGCGCTTCCTGCACTCGGCGACAGACTCCGACTTCGCCGGCTCTCACAACTGCGATGCAACGACGGTTGCATTCTGCGCCGTCACTTTCGGAAACTGCTGCAATAATGGTGGGTCCCCTTTGCGTCTGAATTTTTTGCGCGCCGCCAATATGGTGCTTCCACCCACCACACGGCGCCAATAACATTGCCCTGTGGCGACAGAATTTGCACCTGTGCTGGGCAAACGGGAAATGGTGCCCTTCCCGTTTTGGGCAGGGCACAGACACACGATTCATTCTCCCATTGCCACTAGTGCCCACACACGCCCTATCGCCAACTGTCGCAGCCAAATGAGTGCAAAACGGAGACTCAGAGCTGCTTTGTTGCAGGAATCGTTAGAGGCACCAATCGCGCCGGGACGAAGGCCAGCCTCGGCGGAAAGGGTCGCCCGGACAGTGATGCCGAGCAGAGTGCAGCACCATTATTCGTCGTCACCCTTTGTGGCACGCATCCTGCTCTCCCTGCTCATCCTCGCAGCAGCACTGCACACACCGGTGCACGGCGCCACTTTCTTCTACGGAGGTGAGCCAATCCAGAAAGAACAAAAAGGATCCGAATCCACATCTGGACTTGGCGGGAGAGATTCTCTCTCCTCAATTAATCCCTTGTTTCACGTGAATAAGATGTTTTTAATTTTTAAGCCACCGAAGATGCTGCCTTGAAGGCCAACGGCGGCAGTGGTGTAGAGGAGTTTGATGGAGCGCATGCACTGGCGTTGGCCGAAAGTGCGGCCAAGTCCTCGGATGACGGCAAGGATCCGAAGCTGACCACGCAGGAGTTGCAGAGTGTGTACAAGTTTTGCGAGATACTGCCCGAGCTGCAAGAGGCCGGCCACTTGGCGGACAACAAGCATGTTCGGTGAGTATTCAGCCGGTTGACCGTGTTTCAAGTCGTTTCCCCGTTCAGTCACATCTGCGCCAAGCTGGTGGACATGCTGAAGCCGATGTTCAGCAAGCGGAAACAGAATTCGCTGACACGGGCGCACCGGAGACGAGCAAGTAGCGGTGGCGCATCGGAGAGGTTCTACGAGGACGACAATGACTTTGGCCAAAGATGATAGAACTGAATCTGTGCCCAGGGCAACCAACAAGTGATCGATCCATTCCATCGAGTCGGAAGAAGTATGTCCAATCCAACAACAATACATAATCAATTGTAATAAAAAGATATAACAAGGATAGGGGTTCAATCATTAACGTTCAGAACACCAAAAACTGATTAAATAAGTCTAAAAGTGGCATCAATTTGATTTCTACCCGATAAAAAATCTATTTAAGCGATCGGATCAAACTGCTATAGAAATTGGTGGAAATATCGAAAACAATTTTATCGAATTGCGGTTCATCAAACATCATGTCTCATGTGTTTTCTCAATTCTCATAGTCATACATATTTATTTTCCGCCGGAGCATTCTTCTTATTCCTTATCAATTATTAGACCAATTTTATTTCAGTCATCACCGTTCTGCTTCCAAATTAGAATACCTAAATATCATAAATCAAAATTACTAGATGAATACATTATTTCGTCGTTTTCGCGGAAATTATGAAAAAGAGCAGCATTTTACCGAAAAAGAGGAACTGCTTGACGGTGTCAGCCATTCAGCCAACTCATCAATTTGTTCTGCGCATTATGCGGCAATACCGAGAACAGGTAAAGGCGTAAAGGGCAAACAATTATGATGATGACTATTACCTACATATTATTAGTTGTTATTGTTACTATTACCTACATATTTTATGAAAATCAATTCCCGGTGCTAGTATTTCTAATCGGCTATTTGCCCAGCTTTTCTGCCATCTGCATCTGTCTGTCTACTGTCTGGTCTCTCGTTCGCGTCTTTCCAATGTTCTCATCTTTTCGCTGTTATCCAATTTTTCCAATGCAATCTGCTGTCGCAGTTGCTGTTAGTGCTAATCACAACCGCCGGTGTGGTGCATGAAATATGTGGTCTTGCTGCAATCGTCTTGTGAGTGACATCTACAGTCGCCCAAATTACTTATATGAACGAATTGATGCGTTTGAATGACGCCTGCAGGTTCACATTGGTCTCTTTTCCATTGATTTGCTAAATGGACTGTAAGAAACGGACATTCGGCCGATTGGCTGGCTGTTGGCTGCTCTAGGCAACCACCAACCAGTTTTCGTTATTTCCTCTCACCAATCCCCCTTTTTAGAGATCTATATTTGTCTCAAAAGCCCAGGCGAAAAAAGCAATTGAAAAAACCGCTAAACGGAAGGAAGGAACATTTCCGCCTTCTTAAAGCTAAGCTCTAGCTCATGTTTTAAATTTTATGTACTAAGAACATAGTTGCTCGAAATATACAGGCGACAATTGTTTACCCAAAAGAAACTCGCGGTATCCCATTTCCATTTCGCCAAGCGCATCTAGGCTTTAGACGTTTAGTGGTTTAGTCTAAATCTAAATAGCAAAAACACTAAAAGGAAAAATGGAAAGTTGAGAGTTAAAAGTTACAACTTACAATTACACAAATGAATTAACAGATAAGGTTAATAAAAATGTTCTAGTATTACTCTTAGATCTGGATAATGGACGCTTTCATTTACTTCTACATTATTGCGATTAGGTACTTCCATTAGAAACAAAAATCAAATCAGACCTACATTTAGTGCAATAAAGCGTATTTAATGAAAATTTGTTGTCTTATTTTCCGTCTGTTTCACTTCTAAATTCTAAATGCACTTTTGTCCCGCAATTTCCAAATTTGCCACATAGGTACATAGTATTTCGTTAGATATTCGGAAATTTTGTTAATTTAGTGGCGATGACTTTGTGCAATGATGGCGGAAAACAAGAAGAGCTGACCACGTGCGACACTGATGCCACGGCCAGTGCCGCAACAGCCAAGTTGTCGGCGGTCACGCTGCCACCCTCCTCTCCCAAATGCTCTATCACCAACGGAGCAAAACACTTATTCGGCGACTCAAAACGGAAGCGTGTCGATAAATTCTACCAGAAACAGTGCAATCTGGTGGAGAGTTACGAGCAGGACA
Organism: Radopholus similis; assembly: GCA_013357305.1. Classification (NCBI taxonomy): domain Eukaryota; kingdom Metazoa; phylum Nematoda; class Chromadorea; order Rhabditida; family Pratylenchidae; genus Radopholus; species Radopholus similis. The sequence continues at coordinate 88,679 of VAHH01000022.1, forward strand.
GCAAGCAAATACAGGTTTCACACCTTATCATCCCATTCCGTTGAAGCTCCCGTTTGGTTTGGGCACTTGACAACACGGGATGCACTCTCGTTGCTGGCGAATATCTAAATAAATATCATAGCATACTAATAGACAACACTAGAGATGTCGGATAATTCATTCTATTATACTTATTATTTGCCTAGAATCTATATTTCTTTTTTTAGAGCTTTCAACAGCGCCGCGCACTCCAATCGCAAAATTCGGTGGACGCAACACGTCTGTCCAGTGACCAGGAACCATCGAATTTTTGCGCGTCCTTGGACGCCGAGGATGGTAGCGCGATATTCGACGGAGACAGCACAGTGATGCGGCTGTTGGAGCCGGCCAAGAGCATCTCGGTGAAAAGTGTCGGAAACGGAACCAGCTCACTTCTCTCTCCGCAGCCGCATGTGCGCATTATTGGCACAGAAAGGTTCAATTTGTAAATCTGAAATTTCAATGCCATATTTGAGCGCCTATAGCTCAGCATTCAGAGAATGACTAGTCAATGGCTCGTAGGTAGATAATCATCGATTTTTCAAGAGCCAAGGACACTTCATAACTTCCTATATATTTTTGTGTCGCTGGTCAACCTAATTAAGTGAAAAACTGCTTCAAAGGACAATCAATCAGTCAGAGAATCCATTTTTGTTCAGCCCTCGGCCCAGTGGGAACAGCTCTTTATCGGACGGGCACAGCAACAATTCGATGGCGAGAGCATCGCACCGACTAGCGCTGTTCACGCTGGTGGTCAATCTGGTGCTGACCATTGCCAAGGCCTTCGCCTCCTATTTGTCCGGCTCACTTTCCATCATCTCCTCGTTGGTCAGTGCACGCCACCACTAGATCTGTGGATGCTTTTCCGTTTCAGGTGGACTCGCTAGTGGACATCACTTCCGGCTTGGTGATCTGGTTCACTGGTCGAGCGATCAAGAAACACGACCCGTACCTGTATCCGGTGGGACGGACGCGTCTCGAACCTGTTGCATTGGTGTGCGAATAGAATTGGTTTTCGCGCCGTAGAAACGAACTGTTGTGCCAGGTTAATCAAATTTCCTGCAGGTGATCGTGAGTGTGATCATGGCGGTGGCCAGTGTGCAGATGATCGTGCAGAGCTTGGAGTCCGTTGTGCAGAATCGGCTCCACCCCCGAGTCGATTGGCCCACCATCGGGATCATGGTGTCCACCGTGGTGGTCAAATTCTTCCTCTTCCTCATATGCAACCGGTGCCGGCTCAGAATGAACCTCTCCTCGACATTTTCTGAATTATCACTCAGGCTCAAGCAGGATCCGTCCTCGCGTGTTCTCGCCCAGGACCACCGCAATGACTGCTTGTCCAATTCGATTGCCCTGCTGTGCGCTTTCGGCGCGCACAAGTTCTGGCTGTACCTGGACCCGATCGGCGCCATACTGGTGGCACTCTACATCGCGATAACTTGGTGCCGCACCGGACGCGAGCACTTGATCATGCTGAGCGGACGCTCAGCCGAACCGGAATTCATCAACCGGATCATAAAGGTTGGGTGCCGGAGGGTGCCTTAGTATTTTTTGTTCCCAGGTGTGCATTGATCACGACTCGCGCATCCAATACATCGACACAGGTCGTCTTGTGGTGGAGGAAACGAAAAAATATTCCTTTGCAGTGTACGTGTACCATTTTGGGACGCGCTTTCTGGTCGAGGTGCACATCGTGATGGACGAGAACATGCGGCTGAAAGAGGCGCACGACATCTCAGAGTCGTTGCAGAACTCGATCGAAGCACTGCCAGACGTGGAACGTGCCTTTCTGCACGTGGACTACGAGTTCGAGCATAAGCCCCAGGACGAGCATAAAGTGCCCTGACGCGAGAACAAAACACACTATCAAGCTATCAACTGAGAACAGCGGGTCGTTTCCCCATCAAAAGCCCATTCAGAAAAATATTTTTGATGATTCGTCTCTCCACTTCTGCTACTCTTCCGTTTAGGGTGATATAAATACAGACTAATTGTGCACGGAATTCGGTCCGAAAACCCGTTGTTGTAAAGCTGGATTTTGAAGTCTTATGAGCCCTCTGATTCCTCTCTATTTTGTAGCTCATTCCACGAGGTCCAGTCAATAGATGTCGTCGGTTCAGTTGTTCTAGTGCATTTACCCAATCTAATACAATCGGTCTTCATCATTCGCAAATCCACACATTGCTTTATTCGTTTGTGTGTTCTTTTGTTCTCACCAGTGCAAAATCTCACCCGTACATTTTGAGTAAAATGTGAAAGGCCCAATAAATCTGAAATAAACATCAGTGCGTTAGTTTGAAGTATAATAGGAATCCTGAGTTTGGTTATTTTACTAGGTATTTTACTGGATTCCGTCCGATCCTGACATATTGCCAAAGGCTGCGATATACCCACATATTCCGTGATATTTTTATTTTACTTTGTGAAGCAAAAAGCGGCTAACTTGTTTACCACTAGCTGATGAAAAAGGCCCTTCTGCCATATGACAACAGCAGCCAGCGGGATGTTGACTAATAAATGTGTGGGAAAGCAAGAAGAGGGGCAAAACAAACCGACCACAGCTCGGAGGCCGCTGCTCGCCGGCGCCATTATTTCCCCTTTGGGACAGTTGTTCGTTAGAGTCGGGGGAGCGGGTGGCTGTGAGATGGCTGCTGCCGCCCTCGCCGCAGACTCATCACTCGGTGCTCAGCTGTTCTAGCCCCGCAGGAGCAACTCATTGACTGCAAACCCAGACTGCTGCGGCCTCATCATCATCAGTCTCCCTCCCCTCTCGACTTTGCCTTGGAGTCTAATTTTGCAGACAATTTTTCGGAAAATTCGATTGGTCCAAACGAATGGGAGGGGGGTGTCCAATGTTTTGTTGGAATAGGCCAAATTGGCCACGCGGATAGTGAGTGCATTCGAAACACAATTTTGCATCATACCTATGTAGTGCGTCATTCCACTTCTCCTAGGGGCCTTCCCGTCCGAGTCTGCCGTCCATTCCGTTTATTGGCGTCAGCGGTGTTTCGAATTTCAACACACACTCGCCAGTCTTGTGCCCCTTTTACCAGTCAAAACAAAACGCAATTCCCCTAAACATAAAATGGCCTCCGTGCGAACCACAAACAGCATTTTATTCAGCGATGGGATGCCTTTGAGGCCCTTTTCTGTCAATCTTCAATTCCATTTTGCTTAATTTTTGCAATATTTAGATTTGTGTGAATTGATAAGCAATCCAACAGAATGGGCAATGTCCACCCGAAAGGCACGATTTACATGGCCGCGCGGAAGAACAGCACGCGCAAAACGTCGAATTCATCAGCGCAGAACACCAAGAGGATGAGAACTGTGAGCAAAAAGCAAAAACTAGGAGAACGCTGTTAAATAATGGGCAATTAGATCCAAAAACCATTGGGCGGGGAAATGTTGCGCTATTCTTGCCAAAGTCATTTTCAGCCCCATCTTGTTTAGGCGAGAAATTCGACGCACACCAAGGAGGCGGAGGAGAGACGGCGCTCAGTGCAGTCGGATCGGAGCAGAATTGGCAGCAGCAGCGATGAGCAGGAGA
>VAHH01000023.1:0-91816 GCA_013357305.1 Radopholus similis
CCATATTGGTCGGATCGGAAAACTGACCCCGGATTCGTGTTTAGCGCCCAAAAATATCCCATGTATGTGATTTTCAGCAAAAAAAAACCAAAAAAAAATTTTCAAATCTGGGTAGAGATAACCGACAAGTACCATTAGTATTAGTATTAGCGTATTGGGTATGGGATGGTCGACACGAAAAAAGCGGATTGCCAGTCTGACTCAGTCTGCGCATTCCAATTAAAAAATGCGTAAAACAGCTCTTGTTGGGAATTACGGAAATTTGGAATTAGAGTGGGATTTTAGATTTCACATCTTTAATGGTAAGAGACTTATATAATGGTTTAAATGTTTAAAACTTAAGAGATATTTATCTTATTTTTATTTCTTTTTTGCCATACCTATTACCTACACCGTGTCGCTTTTTCTTCTTTCGTTCCTCTCCCGCTCTCACCCCCCCCCCATTCCTCGATTCCACCTTCACCTTTTAGGGCAATTCGCTTTGAAAATAATTCAGAAATTTATTAAATAGAGATGAAAAAGACGCCATCCGCCATTGGTTCACGTTCACAGTTCACAGGTTCACACTTCACACACACTTGGCATTCGGCGTGCAAAATGAGATTCCGCCACAAATTGGGTTAAATGTTAAAAACTTCGCAATATATATCAAAATCCAAACCCCATATTACTAGTATAATAATTATAATAATAATAATAATAATAACTTAATAAGCCACATTTTTCAGAGCGCCTTCAATGACCAATAGAAAAAAGCATGTTGGACGACGACAATGACGATGTGCAGATCGTTTTCAGCTCTATCAGCCCTAATCCCTACGTGAATTCAGAATTGGCGCCTTCTGCAATCAACAACGTTCCATTTCTGTATGAAGAAAATGAAACGATGATGGGCAAGTACGGAATGGAAGGGAAGGCGGGCAAGTGGATGATGTATTACGATTGGAGCAAGATGGACGACAAGTGGGCAGAGGCTCGTTCTCTGTACAAGTATTGCCAATTGACAACAATTTGGTCGTAGTGATTGATTGTTTTTGCAGCAGCGGAAAGTTGGTCGGCATCCACAGCATGAAGGTGTCCACCACGTACAATAACCCACGAGCGAGCGATCGAAACAATGCAAGTGCTTGAGTAATGAGTATACTCCAATTCTTTTATGCTCAAGGGCGTCATGATTTTCTACTGCGGACCCTACTCCGACGAGAAGCTGATGATGGAGATTGGGAACACGCTGCTCCGCGAGTTTCCTTATGAGTGCGAACCTTTCTTTGGACATCGCATCATGTACTACAAGTCGGACGACCAGACTATGCTGGGCACTCGCGCGACCGGTAACAGACAATTAAAATGGAGGCATAACAGAAAAATACAAACCAAGGTGCCAAGAAGAACCATTTGTACAAGATTGTGCTCAGCTGAAGCGAAGGATGGGAAGACACAAGGAAGCAAGCCAGTAAATTATTTTCACATTGAAAAATCATTCCAAAAACAAGGAACTCGACTTGTATTTTCATCATTATAAAATTCATTCAAATTTCGTACGGCATAAGTTTTGATCCATTAACCGGCTAGTTCACATGAAACTTTATCGCATATGAAATAGCACACAGCCAGCGGCATAAGTAAGAGTTGCGCTTCAATCAGGCGGCTAAAATTTCATTGAAAATGCAACAAAGAAGGAAGGGGAACACAATATTTTCGATGCAATCACGCGGTTCAGCTTGGCTGACTAATTTTTCGGGCGATAGAACAATGGGAATCAGTCAATGGTGTTTTTTGGTTAACCCGGTTGTGCTGAGATCCATCTTCTGCTGCTGGGCTGTTACGGGTAAGCGTCTGCACTGCAGTAGGACTTCATTTCGGTGAACACCTCGAGGAAGAAGGCGGACGAAGAGTTGAGCCGGAGCATCTGGGAGCTGTGTGCCTTGATCAGGCGAACACATTGCGACCAGAACAGAGTGCGATTCTGAATGTGGACGACCCATTGAAGTATCCCCTTTGGGGCTCAGAACCGTGTTCTCCGTGATGAATGGCTTCAGCGGATAGCTGATCTCGTTGCCCATGTAGGAGTAGCTGATGTACAGGCACAGCAGCACGAACGAGTGCAGCTCGTCCTTTGAAATAGGTAGATGTAGATCCATTCTCCTTGTCGCTAGACTCTTCAATTGCCCGTTCTGAATACCAGTGTGTGCAGACGAGTACATTCGCCCGCAACGAAAGAGTCGCGGATGAGCAGGAACAGAAACACCAGGTTCGCCGGGTTGATGAACGCACACTCCTGCCAGCCCTGAATTGGCAAGAGCCGTCGTTCTGAGTTCTGACTGATTACGGTTTCGACACAACCCCTTTTTGGCCCAACTTCAATTTGTCATATCTCCATAAAAAACAAAGTCTCGTGCCCATTCCCATCTCCCTTTTGCCTTTTTCCACTGTCCTCTCCCGTTTCCTGTGTACCAAGCGAAAAGGCCAATTCCCGCCGGAGAGAATGTCAAATGGGAGAGGGGGCGCCGGAAACAGTTGCGAGCGACATCTATCTTGGCTGTTAATCTTGGCCCGAATTGTCACTCAAATTCGGCACTTCCCCCGCTGTCCCATCAACCAGGACTCACTTGCAGAATGAGTGCCCGGTCAACGCCGCGAAGCCTGAAAGCCAATTTGAGTGCGGGAAAGTTGTCATTTTGATTGGCAGAAAATGGCGTACCAAGTGGTCAGCTGGACGGGCTCGAACTGGATAGGGCGTCGGCAGTGCATCCCAATGAACTGGCCGAGGGCACGCATCAGCTCGGTGGAAGAGGCCTGGATTATCTGGAAACGGATTCATGAAAATGAAATGCACTCTTGGTCTGTTCTAACCTTTTTGCGCGAGAACAGCTGCTCCTGCACAAAGGCGCCGGCGCTGTTCCCGAACGGGGCTACTGCCGCACCGCAGTTGTTCCCGTTCCAGTCCACCATTGCCATCCCCATCTTCTTGCTAGTGGTGCCGCTCTCGCGGCGCTTTTCATTCGGATGACTCAAGGGCCTCGGCACCGGCTGATGGTGGCCGGCGGCCATTGCCAGCAGCATGGACGAGACGAGTCCGTTGGACGGCGGCTGCACGGGCGGCTGGCCCGCCAGGAGGTGGCGCTTGGCGCAGTTGCGCAGCGACGAGCGCAGGTTGGACTTTGCAGGCAAATGGGGCGGTTGCTGGAACGGAAACTGCGCCTGTCGCGGCTGTTGCCTCAGCACAACGTTGTTCAGCGTGTCCCGGTCGAAAGGGCCGCCGAACTTCTGTTCCTCTTCCACCTCCTCCTCCTCCTCTTCGGAATCCTCATCTTCTTCTTCGTCCTCGTCCTCGTCGCTGAGCAGCGACCGGAAATAGCTGTTGCGCACAATGCTGCTGAAGAGTCGGGAGCTGCTCTTCTTGATCGACGCCTTCAGAGAGAAGTTCTGTCCGTTGTTACGCTCCTCGGCGCTGCACGGACTCTTCTGAGTGGAGTCGGTGTACACAGAGAAGTGCTGTTGTTCTGGCTCTGAGCGACTCGGCTCTGCCAAAGAGGAGTTCAGGATTTGTGCCATTTCCAACGCCAAACCGTTGTTATTGGCGTCCAGCTCCACAAAATGCTGGTGGTGTCCCTGTCGGTAGCAGTGAGCACTTCCGACGCCACTTTCCGCAATCGTGGTCTGTCGCTTCCCAATGCGTCCCGTTCTGCCGAATGCCGCCCCGTCCCCACCGTTTCCGCGCATCAGATTCGGCAGTGCGCGGGCAAGGGAGCCCCATCGGAAGCTTGCTAAAACGTTCACTTTATTAAAACCAAAAGAGGGCTGGGGCGATCTGTATTGCTTCTCCACTCAACTTCTGCCCCGTTGGCCCTCTTCCTGTGCGATTCGGCGTCTGCTCGGCGCATGGGCGGCGAAACGAAGTAGTGCGGGAACGAGGAGAGCGGCCGATCGGGCGATTGGCCGCTGAACGTACGGTGGCGCACCGAATGTCGGCACGAGGAGGCGCCAGACGAGGACAGCGCCAGAGAGCGCTCGCTGGCCGAGCGCGGAGTTCGTGCCGTGCTCTGGCCGTTGCTGCCGAGCGACGAGAGCCCCGGAGAGTGGCTGCGCCCTCCATCGGAGCTGAATTGGGCGCCCATGCCGTTTGGAGTGGGATTGGGTGGAGATGGCACTGCCGGAAGCGACGAATGTGTCTGGACGGGCACGGGACGCAGATGGAGCGATGGCAATGGCCGAGGACAATTAACTGGGGCAGCACCGGGGTACGGCCATTTTGCGCCTGGAACAAAAAGCGGATGCGGCAAAATGGCAAAACAGCGCCCGAGTGAGTCATCGATACGGGCGCAGGAGGGGAGGAGATGGCCGCTAACTGCGGGGACAAAGCCGGGCTGGCCAAATGAAGTTAGGGGACCCATCTCATGCCGGCCCAGTCAGTCCCCGGCGAATTCAGCACGGCGGCCGAGAGAGAGGAGGATGCCGGCGGATGGCGGCGGCACAGAGCGAAATGGCGCATTCAATGCCGACGAGAAGAGGGCAAATGTGCCGCGGGCGGATGCAACGGCGAATGCCATTCGAGCGCACACACAGGCGAAGCAATAACGTCATTAGGCCGCGAGTGGGGAGACACAAAAGACGCAGAGAGACTGCGGGAGTGCGCCAGAGCGGAGTTATCTCTCGGCGGAAGTGCCTTCTCTGCTCGCCGTTGCGTAACTCCCCCCGCCCAAGGCCAAATAAGCCGGCGGCGGCTGCCCGCCCGAATTGGGCCGGGCATTTGGGAATAGGCGAGGAGGGAAAGGGCCAAATGTGTGCCCACACACCCTAATATCCCTCTCTCCCGACCATCATTGCCCATTCCGCGCCAGTCCTCTTTCTCGCTCATTTATGCGGACACGGAGCAGGGGAAAGGCACATGCACACAAAAAATGGGGAGAGAACAAAGGCAAGGAAGGGGCCAAGGGACGGACGACGGAATTGCTCTCGGGCGGCAGTGAGTGCCCTTTCCCGTCCGCGGGCAAAAATTGAGCGTCAAAAACATTGGATTGGGCGAGGAATGGACCGAAAGTTGGATAAGACATGGACATGGATGGGACGGAGGGGAGGGGTGGATTGCGTGGTGGACATGGTTGGGCAAGTGGAAGTGGATGGACAGATGGCACGCGAGGGACAAAAAACGACAAATGCGGAAGAGCAGTGCAGTTGTTCTCTCCTCCTCCTCCTCCTCCTCCTCCTCCTCCTCCTCCTCCTCCTCTTCCGTCTCCTTCCTCCTCAGTGCCGGCCATTTCCGTTCTGGCCGAAGCGGGCAGTGCTGCGCTGCAAGCAGAAAAGGCACAGTTCTCGTTCGCTTCCGCGGTTCTTATGCATAATGCATGTGCCCACTGAGGCACATGGTCTTTGATTTTTGGATCCGAAATAACTACGCCCAAACTCCGTCCAACCGACTTGGCGGGTCCTCACCTGGCTGCTGGCAAAGTACTCGGCCTGTTGGGCGCCGTCCCTCTCCCCCACTGCCGTCCCACTGCCGCCCCCTGCGCCCTTGCCCAGCGACTGGATGTAGTTGTTGAACACGGAGGCGGTTCCGCTGCTGCCGCCGCTGTCGTTGCTGCCCCGCGGAGAGCTGATCTCCATCGCCGCCGTGGGCCTGTGGGCCCCGCCATTCGGCTGCACCCCCTGATGGGCCTTGGCGCCGTTTTGTCCGCGCACCGCACTGCCTTCGGGCGAAATGTTCCAGTAGGAGCCGTACAACGAGTAGCGGCCCGGTGCAAACGGATTCTGCGCAAAACTTGGGTTCTCTCAGGGGGGGGGGGCTCACCGGCTGATAGGCCAGTTCGGCACTCAGTCTTTGGGCTGCCTTTTCCAGGTGCTCCTCATAGCTGGCTCCGTCCATTTTCATCGCGTACACCGGCCGGATCTGGTAGGCGGGCCCGTACAGCGTGCGCAGCCGTTGCTGGGTCTGTCTGCGCCTGCAGCACAGGAACACGGCCACGATGAGCAGCACCACCAGCCAGATGAGCACAATCGCGATGGGCACCACGATGGACAATTCTGCCACAAACACACGCATTTCGGGACCCCCCCCCCCTCAGTGCAACTCACTGCTGCCCTGCACCCCGCTCTCCAGGAGCTGGTTCGTGTCGAAGTCCATCAGCATCGGCTCCTCCCCGTCCGGGTTCTCCGGCTTCATTTTGGGCGGCTCCTGCGTCGTCTTCACCACCTTCCTCGTCGTAGTCCCCTTCGGCTTGGTGGTGTTGAACACGAACAGACGCGATATGTCTGCCCTGCTGCTTGTCTCCTCGGTGCCCATCTACACCAAATCCCCATCACCTGATGACTCCCCCAACTCACTGTCAGTGCAGAGGTTGTCGTCGCCATCGTTGTTGTTGTTGTCGTCGTCGTTGTCGGCAATGTCGAGCTCTGCGTGGTCCGCTCAGTTGGGGGCGGCTCTTCCGGCACGACGGTGCGTTGCAAGTCCACCTCCTCGTCCGAGGACGATTCCGCGGACTCCACTTCCGCCGCGACAATAGTCTTCTTCGACTGCCCCGTGGTGGTCGTGGCAGGTGCGGGCGGGAGCGGCTCAATGCGCAGCTCCGTCTTCGGCTTAGTTCTCTGTGTCTGCTGCTTCCTCTGCGAGACCAGCTGCGGCACAATCACCTCCGGCACGATGGTCTGCTCCTCCGCATCCTCCTCGATCACCAGTCCGCCCCGGGGCGAGAGCAGCTCTTCCTCCGCGGTGGTTGTGCCAACGGTGGTTCGCGTGACCGTCCCGTCGTCGAACGCATCTGGCGGCATCTGCTCGATCTCCTGGCTCTGAATGGTCACGATGGCTGGCCGTCGAGTGCTCCCCGAGGTGCTCTTGTGCTGCTTTTTGGCGGGCTGGGGCGTCTCCAGCGGGAGCCAGCCGCTCTGCTCGACGCGGGGCAGTTCCGGCCGTTGCCTCGTCCCCTCTTCCCCTGCTCCGTCTTCGCTTTCCCCAATCCCCCCGACTGTTGTCCGCTCAACTGCCGCTGTCGTGGTTGTCGCCAGCGCAGTGGTCGTTGTCACCGTGACTGTTGTCGCTTCGGTCGACAGTGTTGTGGCCACTGGCGCTGGGGCTCTGATGTTGTTGTTGACCAGCGGTGGAGAGCGCGCGTCGCAGTAGGGGGGCTGCAGATCGGGCTGGATGCACGGCAACAGCGATGCAGAGTCAATTCGGTAGAGCCAGGTGCCCTGGGAACTGAAAAAGCGCATTCTGCCGCCCGGGGACCGGAGCCTACCGAACGTTGCTCAGCTGGGCGAGCTGCTCGATGCCGACAGTGCCGGAGCCAGGCAACAGGATGGAGTTGGACTTGTCCGGCGCCATGATGCCCGCCTCGGCGCCCTCGCTCCACGTGATGTCGCGGTAGAGGAACTGTGCGAAGGTCATGTTCTCGCGCTTCAGCTTGTCCCTGCCGCCGATCAGCAGGGTTTGGAACGTGTTCGACAACTGGAGGCATTAGGCCGTCATCCGTTGTGTCTTGCCCTCACCTTGGGCGTCTGCGCCAGACTGACGTTCACGTAGGTGATCATCAGTGCGTGAGAGCCCACGAAGGGGGAGTGGCTCTCGCCCAACTGCTCGTTCACCAGCTGGCTGCCCTTGCCCAGCACCGCCGGGTCGGTGGTCTCTTCCACGAATATCTGGCCCTGTTGCGCCAGGTCGATTGGCGCAAAGAAGGGAGCAACCTGAAATAAGGGGGGGGGGGGGTTGGGTTTGTTTTTGAAGCCCACGCCCACCCCTTGCACGTCCATCTCGTCCAGCCGCTGCTGCTCCCCGCTGGCCACCCCAACGCGCACGTTCTTCGCGCCCTTGACCAGGACCAGCCCGTTGGTGGTGATAACCACGTGGCCCCGCTCCCGGCCGAACACCCGCAGCGGGTGTTTCAGCTGCCACTCGATGCGCCCGTTCCTGTCCTTGGGCAGTCGGTGCGACTGCTCAAACGGGTACAGGAACGAAGCGACGCACTCGGCGATGCCTTCAAATGGGAACTGGGTAAGGAGTGAAGGACTGGGACGGAAACCGTCGCCGGTGAAGCCCTCTTGGCACTGGCAGAAGAAGCGGCCCGGAGTGTTGGTGCAGACGGCCTTCTCTGAAAAGGCCGAGGTTGGGCGGGAAGGCAAGAGATGTTGGTTGTCTCTTGCCGTGGCACGTGTTCTTCTGTGCGCACTCGTCGATGTCTGGGCAAATGGATAGAATGACCAGAATCATCATTTGTGATTGCCAACCGGTGCACTCGATGTTGGGGTCGCCCTCGTAGCCGGCCAGACACTCGCACTTGTGCTGCGGCTCCCCACACCGGTTGAAGTCGGTCATCTGGAGCGCGTTCTGGCCGCACTGTTTCGGCGCGTCGCACTTGGCCTCGCGCTGCTGGCAGTTCTTGCCGCGCCAGCAGCTGGAGCAGCCGCCCTGCTTGCACTCCCCACTGGCCTCGTTGCAGCCTCCCTCCGCGCAATGGCAACACCGCACACAGTCGGCGCCCCATTCGCCGCTAGCACAGGCTAAACGCCACAAGAGGGCATACATGTGCTAGATTCGGCTTTTGGCGTTACGTTCGTCGCAGGTGTCGCCCTTGATGCCCGGTTTGCAGCGCACCACCCGGTCCTCCTCCAGCACGAACATCCACTCGCCGGGAATGCCCGTGTTCCCGTAGTCCTCCAGATACATGATGTTCCCCGTGCCCGAGGTGGGCAGCGCAAAGAAGTTGGCGCCGTCGCCCGCGTTGAAGCCGGCCTAGGGAAGGGAATAGCAATTCGCCCAATATGTCTGTTTTGAGCGGACCTCAGCGCCCTGTGTCCAGCCGATGTTGCTGTAGATGAAGTTGGCGAAGGTGCCGTTGGTGGTGACGAACAGGGCCACTTGGAAGGTGTTGGAGTTCTCCTCCGGAAGCGGCTCCGTGCCCAGGGGCTGCATCTTCTCGAAGGTCACCACCACCGCAGAGAGCACTTTCAGCTCGCGGTCGTACTGGTAGCGGATCTCGCTCTGGCCGCGCTCCAGCACGCGTCCGCTCATCACCTCCCGGTAGAACACCTTGCCGCCGTTGCGCAAGTCGTTCCGGTTCCAGAACGGCGCGATCAGTTTGGGGCCGCTGCTCGGCAGCACGTTGGGCCGGTAGACGCGAGCCGCGTTGTCGAAGCCGATGGCCCCGTTGGCCAGCACCCAGACGGAGGAGTGCGACTGTCCGAAGAAGGAGAGCGGCCGCGACAGGTGCAGCCGCTTGGCCAGGTCCAGCCCCTCGCCCATCTCCTTGTCGCCCACCTTGGGCCCGTACTCAAACAGGCGCGACGAGAACAGCGGTGCAGTCACCTGTGCGCGACTCGTCTCACTTCCGGTGGGGCGGACGCCCACCTGGATGGTCTCCTCCTTGGGAGTGCCCCCGATCAGCTGGCGTCTGTTCCGGCCCCGCCATGGCTCCTCGCCGGCGGTCCCCTCCCTGTCGTCCCACTCCCGCTCTATCCTCAGCCGAGCGGCGATCCGTTCCGGAGACACTCGCATTCCCTGGATGACGCCCACCGAAGAGAGCAGCAAAAGGGCCGTCAGGGCCAAAAGCCGATTTGGCGACGGCGCCATTTATGGGTCTGCAAGATTCGCTTTCTGCACTATTGATCAGGGTCGCGCAAGTGTGAAAAGGGAGAATATTGCTCGTTTTTCACTCCTCTGGACGCGAACGTGTGATAATTGCGTTGCCTTTGGCGGGGCTGAACGGCTGGGGGAGGCTGCTTATGGGATCGGCGGGGAGAGAGGGACGAGCTTATTTTCACGCTGTGAGGCACAAATGGGGGAAGAAAGACGAACGCTAATTGGGGGCTGATTGGACTCGCTGGGCAGGGCAGAGCAATGTGTCTCTGTTGTCCTGGCTGGTGTAATACCGGAGGAGGCGGGTCCGAGTCAACTCCGAGCGAAAATCGCCGCAATCCAAATCCGGACGGGACGCACCTCCGACGCCGCGCGGCAATTGGTTCCGAGTGATCGGGGCGGGGGGAGGAGAGGCGCCAAACAAAGTGTTGTGCCGCTGGGGCTGTAAACGGGCGAATTAATTCCGAAGGGGGAGAGGGTCAAGAAGGCAATGCGCACAGGGAGGGAAGGAACATCATCGCCATGGTTGGGAGTGGGCAGAGGAAGAAGGATGGAGAGAAGGAAGTTAAAGGAAGGACCCATGGGGAGGGAGCACACGTCTCTTGACCGCCGCCGATCGGCGCCCAATCCGGTGTATTGATCAAACGGGAAGAGAGGCAAAAGCACTGGGGAGTGGGGAATGTGACCGATGGCAGGGCGCAAACAGCGCAATGACCGCCCAAACAACATTATTCTTCCCTGTTTGCCCTTTCGCCCGTCTTGCTGGGCCACGAAATGCGCAGTCCTAGTCCAAGTCCTCTCCCATAGTTTTGGCTCAGATACGGGCATCTGCCGCAGCAAATGCACGTTGCTGCTGAGCGTCTCATGGATTATTCCTTTGCGACTTTTGAGGTCAGAGAGGGCGGCAAGGGGATTTTCGGGAAGAGGAAAATGAGGGATGCGCACAGGGGAGACAATTTTGACACATTTTGGCGCGCCTCAAGGACGCACCTTTGTGGGAGGGGACAAGTCAAGAGAAGCGGAAAAGAAGCCCCTCCGCCGCTCTTTTTGTCTCCGCCAGCATTTTGCGCTTCCTCAAAATGGGCGCAAGGGATTTTTGTGAACGACTGAAATTGTACACACGCGAGGGGCAGGAGGTGCGCGGATTGGGGCTAATTGCACAGGACATTGAGCTCAAACTGGGACAGACACATTGGGACAGTCCAGAATAGGGGACGGGGGAAAAACTACAATTTCGGCCACAAATGCGGAGGGGGAGCGGAAGAACCCCCATTGTGGTGGGTGACCTGCACTCGCTGTACGGTCTTTCTCTCTTCTGCGTTCGGCCCCCGAACGGGATGAATGGGCGGAGGGATCAAATTGGAGTGGGCCGCGCACAGGTGGACCGGCAAATTGGGGACCGTCCACTCATCAGCAGCCGCCGTCCATTCGGCAGCATTCTCTGCTCTCCCCGCCCCTGGTCAGCGTCGGTCGGACTCTCGCATTCGCTAAATGCAAAAGAGAGGGAAATGCTGCCGGTCTGTGGCTTTGCAGCAGGGCAAGGTCACCTCTCCTTCCTACCAACGCACTCTGCTCTCGCCCCAAGTGTTTGCCATCCCCAATTGTCGCGCATTCCCTGCCGCCTAATGCCGCACAAAAAAGGAGAAGGTGGTGGTGGGCAATTGGGAATGGCCTCCACAGGGGAGGCGCAAAACAGGGGAATGGCATAAAGGCCGATCCCATCCGGTGGCGCGGAATGGGAATGGACATGGCGCTGCAGATCTGATCGGCGAATGGGAATGGCCGTAAAACGGGCAATCGAGGGGTCCGCCACAATTGTTGTGCCCGTTGCAGCGCCAGACAGCGACTGACTGGTCTGGAGCTCTGGGCAGTTCGGGCGAGTGGGGCTGCGTAAACGCGCCTCAAATGCGCAGTTGTTGTGCCGAGTGCGAGAATGGGATGTTCTGCCCAAAAAGTGCTGCTCTCCCGGATCACGTCGGAGATGGGGATGGCAGATAAGCCGGGGGAGGCTCTGTTTGGCGATGACCCAATTTGGGGAATGCAAATGGCGCCGGAAGACAAAGGAAGCAGCGCAGGAGTGAGTGAGGAGTGAGTGCTGCGCATTCACCTTCCACCTTTGTCTCCGCTTTCTCCAATCCCACTCGCTAGCTGTTACTTTTCCCATTATTCCGACAAAGCGGCGGAAGGAATGGGATTAGCCATTAGCAACTCTCCGGGGATGGATGTAAATGCAAAAAGCTAAAAAGAATGGGCGACATTTGGGGGGTGGAAAGGGCAGTGAATGAATGGAATGTTTTCTCCAAATGAGAGAGGCGAGTGGATGATTTATCGAGAGTTTGAAATTTGGAAAAGGGGGACAGATCAAATACTATTTGTTATTGCATTTTATTTTTCTCCCTTCGTAATTCTTCTTTCCATGATTTTTTGTCCTGTCTCATCGCTTTTTTCCATTTGCAGTTCGCACCAGCAGAGCCATAAACATTACACGCATTTCATTTGTTTATTATGTCTTTCCCTGCCCACATCAAAGTTCCCCCATCCAATTCATTACAATGCATAATCCCATTTCGGCCAAACAACCAATTCCAATGTCAATTCCTTTCCCTTTTTTGTTCGAATGCCATGGCAATGCCTCATGCCTGTTTGGCTCTGCAGATGTGCCCAAGGAGATGGATGTGGCGACAACAACAATAAAAAGTGCGAATGGGCGACACAGACCAAGGGAAGGAGTGAAGTGGGTTGGCGGGGAAAGTGCGCTCCCCCATTTCTCGGTTGCCACAGGGATGACGGCGGCGGCCGGACGGGCATGCTCGTCGCTTCACTCACTTCTCCTTGGTTGACGGTCTCTTTCTTCGGTTGAATTCCGCAGCTTCCCCCACGCCTGTCACCACATTTTCCCATTCGACCGCGGAAGGGCAGAGGGGTCCTTTCGCCTGAAACCACATATCCGCCAGTCCAGAATCCATGGCTATTTATGTAATGTTCAGTCATTGCCCAATTTGGTCCTCATTTGTTTTGGCGTGCCATTCCCATTTTGCCGCTCAGCTTTCAGCACTACTTTTGCGGGTAAACATTCCGCCCCCGAGCCCAATCACATTCTTTTGGTGGTGAGCCAAAGGAGGAATTTCCACGAAAAGACGACTGCAGCTGCCGGCGAAGAAGCCGCTACCGCTAGGAAGGGGCAAAAGAGCACGTCACCGGCGGTCTTCTCTTTCAAAATTGCAAAATTCGGGTTCCCGGCAAACATCGATTAGCGCCACAGCCACTCCTTTTCTGCTTTTGATGCCATTTTCCGGTGCTATTATTCATCCTTTTTTCCCGCCCCTTCTTTAGTGCTGCTATGTATGTAAGTAGTGTGTCGGCTGTTGGTGCACTGTCGACACTTTTACGGAGAAGGGCTGAAAAGGGAATAATAAATACACAGATAGGAAATGGGATGCAGCGAGCATTCGGCCTTGGCCTTCGCTTTCCCTCCATTCTCACCAGTTTGCTCTCACTTTCGCTTGGCCCCGACCCGAACAGCGAGCAAAAAGAAGGAAAGATCGATGGCCGCGACCGAGCTCTGAGGAAGAAGACGATGATTGCTCTTCCCATCCAATCCAATGCGGACGGATTTCCGACGTCCACCACCCTTCTCCTTTGGCAGTGTAAAAGGGCTATCCGCGTCCGTCCGCTGCTGGTGATTCCCCACTTCCACCCTCCGCCGACTGTTTGCCCTTTCCGTGCCAGCCTCTTGCCCTTTTTTCGGCCAGACAGGCAGAGGGGTGGGGAACCCTTCTCCGCCTGCTCCATCCTTCTCTATTCCACCAATCCACAACAATCCATCCTACCCATGCACTTCCTTTTCCTATTCCCAGATTCCCACAAGCCCAACACAGCCGGCCTTATTTTTGCTTCCCTAGGTCTGTACTCTGTACCATCTGTACAGCTCGCTTTTCAGTTCCAGTCACTATCTTTTTAGTATTTTATCTTTTTAGTATTTCTTGGTTTTCAGGTTTTCACCCATTATTTTTCATCAGTTTTATGAATTACATACATACATATTATGCAGCTTCCTTTTGCAAAAATAATAATGTCCCATTTCTATTTAAAGTGTTGGCTGGTTGAGCCCTCCTGGCTCATTTCACTTTGCAATTCCACTCCAACAGCTCTGCCATTTTATTCGGCCCAGCTGTTATTCTAGCACTTATCCAGTAGAAGAATAGAACGACCAAAATGAAACTATGGGAAAAACGATTGATTTTTCATTGAAGAATTTTTGGGATCTAGGTATTAGTACTTTACTTAGTATACTAATATTTTAATTGCAGGGCTCCCATCGAAAATTTTCGAAAATCAGATTTTCAGCCTTTAAAAATCAGAATTTGAGGAAAAAATCAGACAAAATACAAAAATGCTTTATAACGAGTTTGAAACGAAATTATATACAACAGGGTTCAGGGTTTCGATCGGACGGTGGCATGAAAAAAAGTACAAAACGACTAAAAAAGTACATAAGGGGAAAAACCCATGAAAAAAAGTACACTTCAAAATTTGACATTTATCATCTATAAAAATTCAAAATCACTTGTTTTTCTGCGCCGCGGGCGAAAATTTGAAGCTTTTTTCAGCGCATATACATACCTAGTCCAAATCCTCGTCAGGCGTCAATCAAAATGTGAGCGAGCATGCAAATTAATTCAATTTACTTTCCATATACCGAAATCAGACAAAATCAACACCACGATCAAAAATCAGCACAAATCTGATAAATCAGCACATTTTCAAATTCTCAGATTTGGCCCCCAAAATCAGCACAAATCTGATAAATCAGCACGAATGGGAGCCCTGAATAAGGGTGAAACGGACGGGGAAGCAAGGAGGAAGCAATATAAGTACATATATAAAACATAACAAATAAGCAAGAAGCAAGTGGACGATACGGATATTGAAACTGAGAGCAAGTGAAATGTGGATTAATTTTTGTTCACCAGCAGCAGGCTGGCTTATGGAATCATGCCAAAACCAAATAGCTTTTAAGAGCGTTTGTTCGGCCATTTCTGTACGATTAATTCTAAATTTTCAGCCTGTTTCGCTATTCGGGTACGAGATGGGCGGTGATAACCTCACATCGCTAACACTAGCAACCCTTTTATCCGCCGCATCCACGTCAACAGCCTCGCCACCAAATATCTACCCATCAAGTGCGAGTAATAGCAGCACTTCCTCAAACTCCACAACAAGCGGACATGAACCAGGTCATTCGCACCACAGACACAAGGACAAAATTGGTTAGTCCCGATCTGCAACATTCCAATGAAAAATGCTTCCTTGCTCATCACTTCATCAGTCTTCTTCGAGATGCACTTCGAAGAACACCAGACACAGCTCACATTCGCCTTCTGGTTCTTCATAACAATCGTCGCCAAAATATGTGAGAAGCTAAATAATGCAGACTTTTGCAACCTTCGCACATCTGTTTCAGTCTTTCACCGGATAGAAAGCATAAAGGGAGTACTTCCCGATTCTGCCTTACTACTTGTGCTGGGCAGCATTTTTGGTGGCATTCTGCACTTTATGTTCCCCGACCAGGTAAATTCTTGTGGTGACTTAAAAATACAATGAATTCCACTTTAGGAAATTTACCTCCAGCCCGACTGGTTTTTTCTCTATCTACTTCCACCGATAGCCCTGGAGGCGGGTTACTTCATGCCAAACAAGGAGGTGCCGCCAATTACCCATGTCTTGAAATGTGCAAGCCATATTCCAGTTCTTCAAAAACATCGGCACGATCACCACCTACGCAGTTATCGGGACCATCTGGAACACGATGGCAACTGGTTGGACATTGACTCCGAGTAACACCGATTCCAAATGACTCCAGGGTTCACTCTGTATTCCCTGAGCAACTTTTTCCATGGGCGACCGCCTCCAGTCGACTTGTTCCTTTTTGCGACGCTGATTTCCGCCGTGGATCCAGTCGCCGTGATTTGCGTGTTCGAGGAGATCCACGTCAACCAGTTGCTCTACATTTGTGTTTTCGGAGAAAGTTTGCTCAACGACGCCGTTACAATTGTTATCTACCACACGCTCAATGCAATCGCGGGTGTTGGCCCCGGCCATGTGCTCTGGAGCGATTACTTGTTCGCAATTCTGGCATTTTTCTGGGTTTCGGTTGGCGGCATTCTCGTCGGCGGACTCTGGGCCGTCCTGACTGGCATAGTCACCAGGTAGAGTGAAGAGAGGGGAATAAACCATCCATTCATTCCTATCCACCTTTCCAGATGGGGTTCCGGAGTTGGTGTCGTTCAGCCGCTAACTTGCCTGCTCTTTCCCTATCTGGCTTATCTGATCGCAGAGTCTTTTGGCTTGTCCGGCATCCTAGCGTGAAACTATAAAACATTTACCGAGTTTTGAACAACTGATTCAGGATTGTCGTATGTGGGATGGGCATGAAGCAGTACATTGTCGGCAACATCAGTGAACAATCGCTGATCACGGTCAATTATTTCATGAAAACACTTTCTTCCAGGTAAGACAAAGTACCCCTTTTTGCTCATATTTGTTTTATTTGAAGTTGTGAAGCGCTCATTTTTGTCTTTCTTGGCTTGTCTGCCGTCTCGAAGAATCACGACTTGGATCTGGTGTTCATTCTGGTCACACTGGGCTCATGTTTAGTGTTCAGATTTGTGGGTAAGCAGTGCATTGGTCTTTCCCACCTTCCCAACTCATGCTCAAGGTGTTGGCTTCTTGACATATCTGGTGAACAAACGGCGCATGCAGAAGATCGGTATTGTGGACCAGTTCATCATGGGCTACGGCGGTATTCGCGGCGCAGTTTGCTACGGTCTGGTGATGTCCTTGAGTCCCGAACTGGTCAAGTGCCGTAATATGTTCGCCACAACGACAATTATTGTGATCATCTTCACTGTGTTCGTCCAGGTTCGCCAAATGGGTTGTTAACGGCACATGGTAGATGCATACTATTTTGCAGGGTGGATCCATCAAAAAACTGGTCACTTACCTGAAGGTGAAGCAATACGAAGTGCGCAAGAAGACCGTGTTTGAAATGATTGCCGACAACGTTAGTACACACATTTCTGGGGGTATCGAGAGCATTGCGGGATTGCGAGGGAACTACTGGGTAGGCGAAGGCCATTTGGCGCATTTTCCCCGCATATAACGGTGTTCAGACGCGAATGACGATCGAACGCTTCAACGACCGCTACATCAAGCCACTCATCATGCTGAAGCCGGAGGACAAGGGGATGAAGATTGTGAAGCACAATGAGGCGATCAACCTGGACGAAGCGGTCATCTACCTGAAGAAGCACGGCTCTTTCGCGGGCATGCCCACGGTGCAAAGCAGCCGCGATCTGGTTTCGGTGCCACAACAGCAGCAACCGCAATCGAATGGAATTCAACTGCAGATCCCCATTTCACGGTTCAGCTAAACAGCATTCCCTTTTCATTTGCATATTCTCATTCCAGCATGAGTTTCACTTCGAAGAAGCGTCTAAGCATTCCACAACGAAATCCCCAGGAGACCATTCCTCGGAATGAGTCGGTCAGCGTGTTCGTGCGAGATAAATTCGCGGAAATGAACTCGGTAGTTGCTAGGCAGCATTCACTGTTCATTTGCTTCTCCGCAGAGTGAACATCGATACAGTCGACATTACCTGGACAGCGATGTACGCAACCTGCAGCACAGCTTCAGTCTCGGCGAAGACGAAGAAGTACTGCTAAATTAGCCGATTGAATTTCAACTCTCGTTTAGAAGCCGGAAGAGAACGATTTATACTACCTGACATATCCGTACAGCAAGTCCAGCGGACGTGAATTCTTACAGCTGCGCAAGCCGAGCAACAATAGAGGGACAGGAGCGACAGAGCCGCTGGATACTGTGCCCGAGTCGGTTAGGTTCATAGAAGACGAAGAATAGCTGATGGGAAGGAGTGCTGCTGATCGGCATTTTAACCAATCCAATTCCATTCCATTTCTCCACATTTTCTGTTTATCTCCCGTTTTAATATTTATTGTTAGTCCAAATCCAAACTTTGACCTTCATATCCCCATCTCTTAACGAATTGTTTCATTTTGACTTTTGATCAGTTATTACTGGTTCCCTAAATAATCACCACAATCAGATCAACAATATCTGTATTATGGACATGCATAATCGGGTCTCACATATCTTCTGCTGAATAAAACAAATGTATCGATGGTTTAATTTATAAATTAGGTATACATAATTGTAATTGGACCGATCTTAAAATAAATTTAACTTTTAACTTGAACTGTTAAATTTATTTATAAGGATGATTATTGATTACCAGAATATTAAATATTGCCTATTATTTAAGGACTGCAAAGTGCAATTGAGTAAATGAATGTTGCCAGGCAAATCTATGCTGTGCGTCATTGTGAACGTAATTTCTTCAAATTAATCCATGTACATACTATTTAGCATGGGTTTTTATAACATTAGGTTTGGACGACGTCAACAAAGTTTGGTACTTCAACCATCACAATGGGCGGGACAATTCTCCACTGTCCGAAAGGGGTAAAGAACAAGCTGCAGAGCTGCGAAAAGCGTTAGTCCATTTGATAGGGCTTTTGCCTAATAAACATGGTTTTGATTTAGCTTTGAGAAGGTCAGCATCAATTACTGTTTTACGTCTCCGTACGAGCGTTGTGTGGAAACGGCGATAGCAATTGCGAGGGGTAAGGTCGAAACAATCTGCGTGGAGCCCGGCCTTTGTGAGGTTGGTTTTTTGAAATTTCGAATGGCACTAAACAGGACATGACATTTCAGTCAATGGACATCATAAAGATTGCGGAGCCGAATGGACCCAGATTCCTCACCAACAAAGAGTTGATTGCCAAGTACGGGGATATTATTTCTGCTACATATCTGCAGCTTTACCTAGCACCGCCTAAAGATGAAGTTTGCTCGGATTTAACTGTAAAAATTGGTTCTGTTTTTCAAGCTCGGTAAAGGGATCAACGCGTGTGCCGATCGAGTGACAAGCACACTTAATCAACTGCTCAAGAGGCTGCAAGGTTTGAATAGGCATTTAATACTAGTATAGGAGAGCCAAAACATAAATGAAATTGCCATTTAGGCGAAGAAACCGGCGACATTTTGATTGGTGAATACCCCTATTAAATTGTTTTGCATTTCATTCGGGTCATCATATTGATTGTCAGTTTCGCATATGCATCCGCTCGCTGTCATTCAAGAGTACTTAACAGGCAAAAAAGAATGCGGAGGTGAAGCAACCGTGAGCAAGGTGATCTCGGTAGACCTTGATTTATGCGTATTTTGCCACAACAGTACGTGGAGATGCCGTGGAACCAGGGAAAGTTTGTCGCTGAATATGTTTACGACTCCTCTCATTTATCGAACATGCAGAAGCTTAACGGCGCGCACTACAACAGGAATGCGCGATAACATCAAACCATTCATCATATAACAGTATTGTTTGTTTTTTGTACGGTCTTTCGGGTAAATGATTCAGTTTTTACAGGTTTCTTTTTGGGACCTTTTACACAATTACAACATACAACATCCCTTTGCGCAGTGCATCACTCACTTTTCGGGCCGACCGCCCGCCCGCCCCATTCCCACTTCTCGACTCGTCCGATCTCGCCATCATTGCGTACCCTTCTCACTTACAACCCGATCCCCGATGGACGCAGCAGATCCATTACACACTTGACAACACAACCCCGCATCTCATCCCCGTATGCTGATGGTGCTGTGCAAACAACAGTGGTGTCCCCATCGCGCAGTGGAGAGTTGCCTCGGCCGTCCAACAATTGGTCCCGCTGTGTCCACAATTTCGCCCCTTCTCAGTGCGCCTGTCTGGTCCTGGTCAAACTTGTCCATCGCGAGATGTTGCGAGATCAAACAACACCGATCCATTGCGCCCGGCAGCCACAATTCTCGCTCGCTCTTCCCAGTCATATACGGCTTCAACTCCCCTCCAATTTAACGCGTATTATTTACTTGACCTTTCCTTGGTGGTGTTCTTCGCATTTTTTGCACAGTCCACCCAATTCCGATCAATCCACTCCCGCGAAATAATAATCGCCTTGTTCCCACATCCCAATCTTCACTCCGTTCCGTCCGCCGCTCTATAGACAAATACTGGAGGGAATTGGGATTGTTAAACACGAACAGACCGACCCCCGTCCTTGGCTCCGTCAACGTCAATCCGCAACCAAGAGTGCTGCGTATTTTGTGATGGAGTACTGACGACAAAATGATCCAAGTTCATCTTGTAGAAACACGATGTAAGACCATTCCTAAGACTGCAACTGCAATCACCAACAGGCTCAGTTTTGATCCCCTAAAAACTGTTCGCTCCTTGTTCTACTTGTTCGTTCCGTGGATCATGGGCGATCAACACGTTTCCCGATCATAACCCAGCAGCGCCCAATCCCGAAGTCGTAAATCTCTTGGGATGGATAGGCGCACTCTCCTTGGGCATTCGGCAGCTGAGACGCCAAGTTTCGCGTTGCTCTTCGCGCGGACCTGAATGACCCAAAGAGTCGACGCGAAATCCCAGCGGAGTGTCAATCCATCACCCGCCCATTCGCCGATCCGATCCACAACGCGATGATGATTTTCGGTTTGCTTTTCGCCGCCACCGCAGCGCCGACAATCTGCCCGGTCACTAATTTGAGTGGACACAGGGAAAGCAGCAACAACCAGCGGAGGGCTGAAGAGGAGACATTCGCATTCTTTGCGCGCGAAAATCAGATTTTTGTCCGCAGCAGAGCCCCGTCTGTGTGTCCATTCTCATGTCAGTCAGCTGCTGCTGGCCAGTCCATTCACAACATCCCGCGGCGGCTGCCGGCCACTCCCGCGCACTTCTCCCCCATAATGATGTCTTCTTGTTTGTCTGTGTCCTTTAGCTGGAATTGAGCGAGAAGAGAATGGACAAGCGACGAGGAGGAGAGTGCAAATGTGTGCTCAGCAGACGGTGGATACTGCTCGGCTGTTCGAGAGGGAACAGCAAATGCAATTATGCACCGCAGCCGCAGCATCCCTTCTCCTCTCTCGACCCCCATTAATCCGCCCATTTCCTGCGCCGACTTCCCTCCCTTTCCGGTCAATTTTACCTATTGGGGGCCTCCTTGCACAGCACCCGGCAATCACTCCTCATTTGCGCACGCCTGTTTTGAACATGCCAATTAGGGGCGATGACCACACTTCGGCAGAGGGGAGTGCGCGGTGTGGCTATTTGTGGGGATTGAGCAGCAAATAATCCAAATGAGAGCGGAAAAGGGAATAATAATCCCGGCGCTGCGGGCGGAAGAGCGGATTTGCTGTCGAGAGGGGCGTGCGATGAATGGACGGTGGACATGGATTCGTGTCCACTCTGCAAAATTTGCATACGAAAGGGTGCGGGCGAGGATCATCAAATCACTCATTCATTCTCAACGTGATCCCACAGCACATCCACTCGTGCAGAGGCAAAGGCCAAAAAACCCAGATGAGGGGACAGGGGGAGGGAGACGGCACCCCGAAAAGGGGCAATTTTCGCCTTTGGAGCCGAATGAGTGAGTGGGCAACGGCGGGGAAATAATCGTCCTTGCCCCCTGGAACACCGGAGGAGAATGGAATAGATCGTCCCGCGCAGATAACCGCCCCAAGCCGTTCCCCGTTTATCCACCCCATTCGAACACATCGCAACAACAGCCAGCGAGAGAGAGGCACTCCCCCCCACCCCAACCACACTCGCATTATTTCCATTCCCTCCCCCCTTTCATTCATTTTTCATCGCAAAAACAACTCCGCCTCCCCTC
The DNA here is from genome assembly GCA_013357305.1 of Radopholus similis. NCBI lineage: Eukaryota > Metazoa > Nematoda > Chromadorea > Rhabditida > Pratylenchidae > Radopholus > Radopholus similis. Next base: position 21,359 of record VAHH01000023.1, read on the forward strand.
CCCATTGCGCTTATTAGCGCGTGTTCCCTTCCGCTGCAGCCGCGCGGCATTCCATTCCCCGCCGCCGTCGCTGTCCCGCATCCGCCGAGAAAGGAAAGTGAATATATTCTTCTCATCGATTTTGGTCGGCACAAACATAAAGCGCCCCTTCCCCTTTGACTGCCTCCACTGGATTTCCTCATTTGGCACCCTTGCCCAAAGTGAGTCGGTCCCTCTACTCTCAGCCACCACTGCCTCATTTGCGCACCTTGGCTGCTTTGTTTTGCACCCAACTTTTGACCATTCGAGTGCGTGCCTTTGCCCTTCCATTGTTTTGTACTCAGTCACCTTTTTGTTCGGAATGGACAAATAAGGAAGGAGCGGACGACGGATGGGGGACGCCTGCCCCATTTGCGCCACTCGCTTACAATGAATGAATGGTCTCCTCCGTCCAATCCGACACACAAATGGGTCGCCTTGCCGAGGGAAATGACGCCCAATTTGTTGTTGTGTGTGGGGGCAATAGAAAGTAGAAACAGAAACACTCCGAACTTGGGGCAAAACAGAAGAAAAACGACAAGTCTATAGGCCCACACCCCGAACTAAACATTTTAAAATTTAAAGTGCAACACAAAAACGGCTCCCCAAAGAGACTCTAAATGTGTAAATATTTGTTGTACATACATTAGAATTAGATAGCATGTATTTCTTCATGCTGCTCATTATTTTTATTTGGGTTGCTAATCGTTGAGTCACCTCACCGGCCCTCGGCCGCTCCTTTCCGCTCAATTGCTCATCGAATTGGGACGCAAAAACAGCTGCGAGGAGCGAGAAAGAGTCAACACTGAGCACACAATTAGCCCCAATTCGGTGGAATCGGGCGGCAGGAATTGCGAAACAGAAAAAAGGCAGAAACGGGAGAGAAAAAAGAGTCAAGGAGTGTGGTCGTCCATCTCTGTGAACCTCTTCTCTCTCTGTGTCCACTGACCAGTCCATTCGTTCGCTCACTTCTTCACTTGCACTTTCTCCAATCCCTGAATCTGTTCCTGTTGTTCTGTTCCCCATTCAATTGCATTATTTCTTATTTCTTTATTTCCCTTTACTATTTGCGTTTGCCCTCTCTAATTGATTAATTTTCCACAGCAGTCGACGGACGGCCTCCAAGCCCAAGGTCTCGTCCGTCCGCGTCTTGCCCAAAATCCCCCGTTCCCCTTTGAGTGCACAATCAGCGCAATCTTTTCCCTTTTTTGCGCGCGTCAAGGTTAAATGGAAAAGCGAGAGACGCGACTATACTGGGCATTCCCGGCGGCCACCCAGCACACAAAGCAATTGCATTGCAATTGCTCAGCACTTCCTCTCCTGGTTGTTGTCCACTTCCGCTTCCACTCATCAGACTCATTCGGCCCCACTGACCTCTGTTCTCTGTTGGCCTTTCCCTTTCCCTTTCCCATCCAAGTTCAAAACAACAGCTGATCCCCACTGCCACTGCTGCCTGTCTCTCTCGCCTCCATTCATTCACTTGTCTTCTGAGCTCTTGCTATTGCTACTTGCTACTCCATTCCCAGTTCCCAACTCTCTTCTTTGGCCTTCCGCCCTTCTGGCCACTCCCCGTCCACCGCCAGCACAATCCAATCGATTCCGCAGAAGTGCCGGTATTTTTTGCGAACCCATCCCTTCCCTTCCACCGCTCCATTTCCATTCCATTCCCTCCCCGGTCCCCGCGCCATGCCCAATTTGCCGTCGGCAAATCCCCGCCATCCGCATCTGTGCGCTTTCCCATTGCCATCGGCCAATCCCCCATTCGGCCACCGCCAATATGCCCGCTCACTCCTTTTTTGCGGTCTCTGAACCTTTCTCCCTTTTTGGCACCACCGGAACAGCTGATGGTGGCTGGACGTGCAAAACAACCTCGTCTCCGCTATTTTCGCTCTCATTTGGGATTGGACCATCCGAGGAAGGGCCCTTCCCCTTTGCTCTCTCATCCCTCGCATCTGAGTTTACTGTTATGTTTCAATCCGTTTTTGCGCCGCTTGTCCTTCGCCCCGAACGATGTCGCGTCCTTGTGTTGTCCCTTTCGGTGCACTTTTTGCGCGCCATTTGGCGCATTTTGAATTTGCCCGTTTCCGTTCTTTGTGCGACAACTGGCGAACAAAGGGCTGGGAACAGGAGAGGCAGAGGGGCCGCCGGATGGACGGCGGCAGAAGGGAACTGGGAACTTCGCCGGGGAGCAGAGAAAGCGCGGGAAACTCGCCGAGGGAACGTGGGCAGAGGGCGGAGACCTCTCGGCCTTGAGCCAGCCGAGCATTCGGGAGAGTGGGCCCTCCGCCGCCACTCGCTTTTTTCGTTCTTTCTTTGCTCTCTTTTTCGTCTCCGCTGGCGCTGCGTCAACCGCGCCCAAAAAAACCCCGTCCGGCCCATTGCTCTCCGGCGGTCGTGCCAGCCGGTGCCGCCCGGCGTCCCTTCTCCAGTCGGCCGCCACTTTCTCTCTCCCTTCCCGCATTTTTTGCGCGCCCCTTTTTGTGCTGTTTTTGTGCTTCCATTTGCGCGCCTATTCCTGGCGCACTCTGCTCTCTCGCCGCTTATTAGTTTTGGCGCTGCGCCCGCATAATGAATGGGCGCGGAATGGCATCCACGCGAGCGCGGAACGAGAGCCCAGCAGCAGAGGAGGGCCAATTGGCGCAGCACAGGACACACTCTTCCTCCTCTTCCTTTCCTTCGTTCCGCCGCCTTTTTGCACACTCCATTTGGCCAATGCCCCGGATGTGCCCAAACGCAACAGCGGCACTTTCGACGCGCATAATTTGGCGGCCAGGGAAAGACTTTCAATGAGCGCATTTGCACCGATCGCCCTTCACTTCGGCCGCCAGCTGTTTTTGCGCAAAGCTCGACTGCCCCCGGGGGTGGCCAGCAGTTCTCCGGCCTTCGGATGCCAGAATTGGAGTGGATCTCCCTCGAGAAGCTCTCCCCGCCAAATCCAATCCGCCGCCTCCGGACCGAGTTTCGGCGCCAGAGTCAGTTCTCTCTCCTCTGGCGCCGAAGTCCACCAGGCAATTATTATTTATTTATTTGTTTGTTGTTGCCCTGTTTTGCGCTGCAATTGCCATTTATTGCCCGGTTTATTGCGCCAACCCAGCACAGGAGGGGACTGCAGTTGTGCCCAATGCAAATGGCCAATTGGCAAATTCAATCCCAAAATCAGCAGAGGGGTCCCGTGCACTTTGCCCACTCCCCGACTGCCAACTGCCCTCCCTCCCCCATTCCCGACAAATCCATCCATTTTTCATTGGTTCTGCGTGCAAATTCAGCTGATTGACATCCTCCTCTTTCTTGTGCTCCACTCTCGGCCCCTCGTTTCCCCTCCGCTGTTGCCACTCGCAGGGCAGCGGCAAAAAACGAGTGGATGCAGGGACCGAAGGGGAGGGAAGGGGGACACGTCGGCTGTCCCTGAACGGCCGAGAAAAACAGCCGCCGCCTCTGCACTCGGAGCGAGAAAACAATTTCGAAACGCAAAGCTCTGGCAGCGGCCCAAGGGCGGCCGCCAAAGTGCCGAGGCGACAGCGGAGGAGCAAGCAGAGGGCCAGCAGCGCCTTCTTGGGCTCTCTCCGTTGTGTTTGTGTTGCTTGGCAGCAATTATCCATCCGTCCCCGCACATTTGCCGCAGCCCAACGGGACCTCATCGCGCTCTCCTCCGCTGTTGGCCACAAATTGGCGCATTTCCCGCACCAAATGTGTTTGTTAGTGGCAACGGGAATGAGACATGCGCACCCAACAACCGACTTTACGACGGCACTCAGAAATGGGGCACTGCCACAACAGGTACTCTGCAGCAAAAGGGAGCGGTTCCAAATAGAAACAGGAGCTGTGTCCAAACTCCAAATGTCCAAATGCACAAGTGCCGAACCAGTAATGATCTATAATGATCCACAGAGACACTCCCATCCACACAGGCAATACACAGTGCACAACACGTGTACACAATACACACATGTATGCGTCTCCCAGAACCCACTGCCCCACGAGGGTTCTTCGCTCCCTCTTTCGGATGCAAATTGCTCCCAGACGCCCACCCTATTCTCTCTTTCCTATTCTCCTCCCGCGCCAAAACAACCATTTAACAGAAGAATTCTGCGCCCAAACCCGTCTTCGCCATTCATTCCATTTGATCCCACAAATTTGCGCCTCCGCCGACCTGTGCACCGCACAATTTGCATCCCTCGCCCAAACGGGTCTCCCCACCCCTCCAAGCCGGTCCCAAGTCCCGACAGACCGACGGCATTTCCCCTTCCGTCGCTAATCAATTCCCCCGGGCGCACTCCCTGCGCCGTCCAGCAGTCGTTTTTGGCCGCTCAATTAGGCCAGAAGGCCATTCTCCGATTGTTCTCGTTCTACTGCCCGTTCTTTCTGTCGTCTCAAATGGCCCAGACGCGGATCAACCCGCGGCCCCGGGTCACATTTTCCGCCGATCCGGTGATCTGGGTCGGCTCCGTTAAACTCTCGATTTATTGCCTCCCGCGGCGGTTGCATTCACTTCTCTCGCGGCAAGAGAAGGAGGAGGACCACGGAGCCCCGGGGAAATTAAATAAACGACACTTTTCGGGGATGATCACTGATCGGTCGGTCGGAACAGCGGGGCCAAGACCAAATGAGTAAGAGTGAGTGAGTGACAGAACACCGGCGGACCCGTTCATTCTTATCATTTTTTGCTCTTTGACCAAACGCCAAAATATCCATTTAGCTCTCCCCTGCTGCCGCTCTTTATGCTCACCCGTTCGTTCTTTGTCCGTTTTCCGCAATCACTCCACGCTTCCAGCACACATCGATCGGCCCCAATCCATCGCCCCGCGTTCGTTGGTCTCCTTCCTCCGTTCGCCTGCCTCACCTCACACTTTGCGGACGCGGCTGTCTTTTTTCTGCGTTTTTGCGCCGCTCAAAAATTGGCGAACGCAACAAGCGAACGCAAAAAGCAAAAAGGGTGTGGGAAGGGGTGGTGGAGGGAGAGTCTGCCGCTGGTCTGCTGAGCGTCTGTCTGCCGCGATAAATGTGGGGCCGTCGGTCGGTTGGCTCGGTTCCCATTCCCCGTTCTCGAATTCCCTCTGCCCCATCTGGCAACCGCCCAGACAGAGAGATTCCTCGCGTTCTTCGGACCCTTCGGGCCGAATTTGTGCCGTTATTCGATGGAAATGCTGGGACGGGGCCGCAGCAGGACACAGCCCCGCCCGCCCACCGCCGCCATTTTACGGCCCGTTCCCTCCAATTCCCTTTGTCCGTCGGCCCAATGCCTCTTTCTTTGTCTCTCGCCCGCAGATTGTGGTGCCCTTTTTGGCGCTCTTGGTCCCCTCCATTCATTCATCGGAGCACCGGAACAGCTCAGTTTTTCTGCTGTTCCTTCGGCCTCAATCCCTCAATCTGCCCCCCCCCTCCCTTTGACTCGCGCATTTCGCGTCAAATGGTGTGCTCTCTCTGTCTGTGGGCCTCTCCAGCAGCAGCCCGATGGATGGGCCTGCTGATTTATGTGCTCCCTCCTGCCTCCGGTTTTTGTTCCCTCCACTCCCTTTTTGCCGCTGTAAAAAATGTGATCGTCTGGGAATTTTGGGGGAGGAGGGATTGGACCCAGACGGGGGATGGATGGGAAAGTGCACAAAGTCCCCGGCAGTCCAATCATCTGTGCCCGTCCAGGCGACTCTTCTGGGACAATTAGCTCTAATGTTCGGACGCTCAAAAACAGACAAGACAGACAGCCTCTCCCCCATTCGTTCTGTTTTCCCCTTTTGCGGACCAAAAACAGAAATGGCGAGAAAAAGAAGTGAATCGACGCATTAGCGGCGGAGCTTACTACTAGGCTGACTGGTGGATGGAACTAATGGACGGGAGGGATCGCACCCAACTTGGCCAGCTGCCGCGTCGCAAATGCACCACCGCCGACGTCGTAATGCAGAGCGATCTTTTCTTCCGCTGGTCATCTTTCGGCACTTGCCAAAACGCAACAGCTGTCCCCCGCCCACCCACCAATAGCCCGACAGTCCTCCCCCTCACTCACAATCCACTTCCCTCCTTCACTCGCCAATCTCCTCCGCTTTTGCGTTTGATCAGCCCACCCCTCGCTTTGCTTCCGCTGTGTTTGTGCAAATGCCCCAGAGCCAATCGGCGCGCCAATTGCGCAATTGGGGAACAAAAAACAGTTTGGATCCCGCCAAAACGCAATATCCTTTCCGCCGCTTTCGGGCCCAACCCACAGATTGAGCGTCCCTTTTCGGCCCATTTGTTGCCATCGGCGCACTTTTTGCCGGCCATTTCGCCGTTGTCGCGGCCCATTCCCCCTCCCCTCCCTCCTCCCAATTGCAATTGCCTTATCACTTGGCCCATCCCCGAATTCATAAAAACAGACACTGTCCCGTCCCTGTGCCGTTTCCTTCCTTCCTTATCAGTCTGCAGTCTCGACCTTCGAAAGGGCCAATCGCCTGGAAGAGGAGCGACTTTTGTCGGCGGCGGACAGAGACTGGGCAAACAAAACGCCCCAATTGGATTGGGCAATTGGCGCAACAAATACTAATGCAGAGCGGCAGCCATTTGAGGCGATCGGGAGGCGGGACAGCAGACGGGACGACAGACATTTATCTATCTGTGGCCGCGTGAATTGTACACATTTAAAGCGGCCGGGCGGACGGGGGGGGCTGTCTGGTGGCGTTTCCCTGTTTGTCTGCTCGCAAATGGCAACCAAACAAAATGCACGGTCTTGACGGGGGACCCACTCTGGGTATGTGATTCACAAACTGCCGATGTTTGGCGGCAAATCGGATTATTTGCGCAAATAATCCGCCGCACCCTCCGATCATTTTTTGCCCACATTTTTCACGGCCACGCCATAAAACGCGTGTTTGGCGCCGCAAAAACTTTCGTTTGCGCCATTGGGAGCGCACATAAACTGTCGGCGGAAGGGAACGGCTGAGCCGGCCGAGCGAGTGAGTGACCTTTCCGCCCCCAAAAACCGCTGCCGTCCGCAGACCGACAATATTTTGCGCGGCGGGAGTCGAGACCATTCTGCCACCGATTCTTCCGATCGGCGATTGATTGCTCTCAGCGTCGCCACTCCATCCGCCGTGACACAGATTCCGCCGATCGGAAGCAGCAGATCGCCTGCCGTCTGCCCCCGCCCTCTCCCGTCTCCTTATCAGCTCAGCCCCCACCCCATCCAGCCACAGCCCCATTCTGGCCGCCGCTCCCACCCCAATCTGCTGTCGTCCGTTTCGCGATTGATCGCACCGAACAAAAGAGCAGTGGCGATTTCGCAACTCTCCGTCCCGGCCCACTCCCACTCCATCATCATATCACCCAACCCCCGTTCGCCCAAACATTCCTGCCCTCGCCATTTTGCTCTGCCCGACTAATCCCGCCGCCCAGCGCACTCCCTCAATAAACACAACACCACGCGTCGTTTCGCCGGCTGGCCCAGCCAATCAATCTCTTCTGCAAAACAATGCTGCCCTCTCTCTCGAACTCTCGATCCAGCGACGTGGCCGACAAGTGCGCAGAGCCAGCCAGGCCCTGCTGTTGGCGCCGTTCTCGGCCGTCCCTTGCCGCGCCACTCCCACGTCCCCCAGCTGTGCCACCGTTTGTTGTTGCCAGCTGGCGCAGCTGCCTTGGCCTCCCTCCAGCAGCCCCCAGCCCAGTGTCGCCGCTTTTGTTTGTCTCATTCTCGCGATCCACCCGTTCTCGCGATGGCCACGTTGACAAATTGGGGCCGAAAAATACGCGGAAAGAGAGTCGGGGCGGGCGGAGAGACACTAAATGGAGGGGCAACGGGGGACTGTGGGCTGCGGACACGATAAGAAGGGGCAGGTCCTGCTGTTCTGCTGGCCGCGGGGGGAGCGAGTGCGGGCATTCCCTTTTCTCGCCCAATCGGCCCTAGTTCTTCAGTTCCTTCCGAATTTGCAAGGCAATCACCTGGCGGGACAAAGAACGCGTCCAGCGGTCCCCCAAATCGTAAAATGGCCAAAAAACGCTGCTGATCGTGCCCACTGGGCGGCCATCGATCCATCTCGATGATCCTTTTTGCAGACAGACAGCCCTTCCGGCGGCGCAGGAATTCCGCCGCCATTTGTCATTGGGCAATGGGCGCCACCCACAGATGGGCAAGTGTCCCCCCGCCGATCCGTCCATCCACCACTCAGTCGTCCGCTTGGGCCGTTTGGGCCGTCCGTCACTCCTCACTCACTCCCCGCCGATGGTCAGCTGTCCCCACTCTCCCAATTCCCAATCGGCCGCCGTCCATTTTGGCCTCAGACAGACAGACACTCGCTCATTCACTCCCTCCTCCCTCCCGAGTGGCCGTGCCCTACTCCCATGCCCACCGGTGCCCGTCCATCCACCCACATATTACCGCTCGTTGTTCCCTTTAAAGCCATTCGGCTCTCGCATCGGCCGCCCAGTCTGTCCCAAAATCCGATCCCCTGCGCTCGCTTCCGCGTCCCTTTGTTTTGTTGCGGCCAAACCCCGCTCCCAGTCCGTCCATTCATCCCGCTCCATTCATTCATCTGCGCCGTTTATTTATTTGTGTGTGTGTGTGTGCTCGTTCCTCCTCGGCCCCTGCCTTTGTGTGCCTCTGCGCCATAAAATTCCCAAACGGGATAAATGTTTTAGCCGGTTGTGCCCTCTCCCCTGTCTGGGCCGTCCATCCCGTGCCCCTGCGGAGTGCCATTCCGCAACATTCTTCCAGGGAACAGGCTTATTTTTCGCCGCCGCTCCCGCGAGCGAAATCCGATCTGGGAACCCCGGGGAGCAGAGGGCCGGCCAAAAGACGGGAAGGGTCATTCAATCCATTGGCTGGGGAGGGCAAACTGGGCACCGGGGGGGGGACGATTATCCGCCCGCCCTCGGCAGCTCGTCCGTCATTCATCGCGCCCCGCTTATTAGCCCGTTCTCGCCCGTATTGACCGCCCAAATTGCATATTAATTGGTTCCTCTGTTTTGCAGACAGCTAAAAGAGCAATCCCAATTTGGCGCTGTGACCAATTTATGATTTGGCGACACTCCTCCGAACAGCGGAATCGGAAAGCAGCAGAAGAGGAACGAGCCCCGACCAACAAGATGGGCCAACTCTCTTCCAGCGAAGCGGCGGCCGCGGTCGGCAAAACGGCGCTGCAGAGCGCAGTGGTGGGCACTGCGGCGCGTGCGGAGGGTGAAGCGCGTGGTGCCGCCGGAGAAAGGCCGCGCGCCACCTCGCTGCTGCGACCCAGCCAGCCAATCGACATCCGCGGGTCGCACCACCGCCTGATGGCGGCCCACCAAAGAGTCGTGGCAGCGCTGCCGCCCCGTCTGTTGCAGCGCAGTGCGTCCGAGATGTGCGACCCGTCGCAGCACCAGCCGCGCGTGATCCAGCCGAGGCGGCTCACGTCCACGCTGAACAGCGCCTGCGGGTCGACCAGTCTGGCGCCGGACATGAACGCGTACCGCGAACGACTCTGGCACCGCCAATCGGCCGCCTCGATACCGCCGCTGCCAGTCAACCCGGAGTGCCCTTCCTCTTCGGGCGAGTGCCGCGACAACAACAAGGAGAATGGGGCGGCTGCTGGCGGATACGCTGCCTCGTCGGTGCTGAGCAGGAGTCGCAAGCGACTGAACAGTGCAGAGCTCGAATACGACGGACTGGGTAAATAGGCAAATCGGATTGATGGCTTCTACCATTTGTGCGTCCTTTCCAGAGTGCAGTTTCATGGAAGGCCAGAACGTTGAAGACAACGGGGAGACGGTGGCGGCGGCTTCCGAGGCGGTCGAGATGGAGCAGAATGAGCCGGAGCAGGTATCCAACGACTCAAAGAGAGAGGACAACAACAGCCACATCGGGAGTGAGAGCGAGCAGCAGCAGCAGCAGAGACAGCGGCCGATCAGCGGCGGACGACGTGAGGGCGGACGCATCGCCTACCTTTATGGTCCGTCCTCGATTCCCTCTCCCACCCAACTGGCCCTTTGCAGACGTTTACGGTGCATCAGACTGTGAGCAGCTGCACTGTGCTCCGGTGGTGCATCAGCAGAGGAACGCATTTGCGGACGGTCAATCGCAAGCGAACATTCTGGCCTCCCACTACTGGGACGACTGCTGCTTTCTGGACGACGAGGAGGACGAGCTGAACGGCGACGAGGAGGAAGACCTCGCACGGACACATTGTTTGCTGCCCACCAGGCTTCACACCGTCAGCGACATCATCGGATACGGTGGGTTCTGTGCCTAATGTTTGTCTAAACTGAGTCCTTCGCCTTCAGCAAAGGTCGTCCGGGCCCAGCGGAACGAGACGCTGGGACGGCTCAACGATGTGATGAGCCAATTCGATGCGCTGATCCGATCCTACTCGATGGCAATGCGGAGCGCCAAACAGCGTGGCGAAGAGGAGGGGAGTGACAGTATGGACGACGGCGGCAGAAGGGACGGACACGGGGGAGCGGACGGTGCTGCACAAACGGCCGCTGGGAAGACGCAGATCGGGGCGCAATGAAGCGAACTAACAGGATGGGACATCAGTCGCTCTCTCCACTCATCACGGGACAGGCCCGAAAGTGCCCCTCTCCCTCCTGGATCCACACACATTCATTCACTCCATTCATTTACTCAGCCCCATTTCAATACTCTAGTAGTGCAAGTTCGCACCAGGAAATGACAATAATCGCGTATTTTTCGTTGCAATCCTCTCTTTCTAGCTTGCTCTATAGTTCTTCGCTTCTAGGCATTTCCGTTCAAATTGTATGCTTCTCATTTCACACCACACGACCACCGACTGCAAACTGCAATCCCCGACCAGTCTTGTTTTCCTTCAGGCGGGATGGCGGGGACCGAGAATGACTGCTCAATCGCACACATCTTTCCAACCCACCAACATTGTATTCCACACCAACCACCACATAGGGCCGTGCCCAAACACAGTGGGCACGGCCTCTAATAACACATTGATGAAAGCTTATTGGCCGATATCGACATACTTTAAACGCACAAAATTGCATACCAAGAAAACTCCAGAAGTTGGTCGAATGACCAAATGAATGATGCTCTCTCTGCCTTCTTTCGACCAATTTGCGGGGTTCCATCCTCACCGCCCACACATATCCTCCATTCATTCGTTCCTCTTTGCCCTTTCTTTCCTGGCCGTGCCTTCTCCACCCGCACATCACATTTAGTATTACAAATTTACAAATCCCACCATCAAAAATCAAAATCAGTTGCTTGGCTCCTTTTCCTTCTTTCTCAGTTCAATTGTGTCAGCCAATTTATACATTTTCTTTCTCGGAAAGTGCCTTTTGATTGTCAACAGATTTCCGCGGAAGGACAACACGACTTGAAAAGTGCGACATGCAGTCTCCTCGCACATTTTGCGTGTTGTTGCCCTTCCGCCATTCATATTTTTTAACATTTGCTTCTCTGTCTTTTACTTTATTTGTATCTGGCAAAACCATTTTATGCGCTGATTGGAGTGAATTTACCCCACAAGAACACGAGATGATGTATTCCCCCGCCCACACACATTTACCACCAAAACAACAAATATAATATTTGGAGAAGAATAAAATCTTAGCAGAACAGCACTCTTATCTGGAATTTTATTCAACGAAGAATGGCGGTAATGGGTAAAACTAAGGACAAACAAAAAGCAATCGATGGAACAACAACAGCGTTTTGCCAATAATCACGCCTCAAGTCAGGGTGTCTTCGCTGCGAATGTACTCGCCCAGATCACTCTGATGGAGCAAAACTATGGCCGTGGGGTCCGCCCTCCTGCAATCCGTGGTCCCCTTCGCCACTACTCCGAACCCGAGCGGGAGGTCCGCCATGCTGTAGACCACAACGCCCTGAAGCGCCTAGTACAGATTGGCGGACTAAATATAAACAGTATGCTCTTGCCTGTTTCTCCTCGACACCCTCGCTCATGCGCCCAATCCCCGACTTGACAATGTTGTTTCCGTACAGGAACTGTTGTTCCGCCTGCGCCTTCAGCCAGACGCGTCCCTTCGCATAGGGAGCCAGGTAATCCAGGGCGGTGATGTGCAGGAAGAAGCGATTGCCAGAGTGCGTGAATTTGCCAAAACAGGTGCCGAAACTCATCAGCTTCTTCTTAGGAATGCAGGCCGCCTGCGATTTAGCGGCAAAATAGAATATTGAATTCCAGTTTAAATTAACACGCCAAAACCCAAAACCCCTTACCTGAAGCATGAGTTTCTCGCTAAAAACGGAAAAACATTAAATTTCTGATTGAAGTTTGGACACTTCCAACCTGCAATAGTAGACTCTGTCGCGGTGCAGTCTGAAGACGTAACTGTCATCGTCCCGCTCCAACAGTTGCCGGATGTTTTCCCCAATGTAATTAGCCAACTTGGAGAAAAAAATCTCCGTCTCCTCGTCTGTGAGCGGACGCATATTTCTCGGTCTAAAACATATTTGTGCAAAATGGTCAATACTCATCCACTCGATCCACATTATTGGTAAATGGCAATGTATTATTAACATGACAAATATTGGTAAAAGGAATGTAAACTCCTTATAGGTTGTGTAAATGGATGGATCTCCTTTGGACCAAAAGTTACAACAATAAATTTGAGTTCTGGTTGGTGCTTAAGACATAAAAGTGAATGAGAGTCGAAGCCGCAAAGCTAATAAGTATGTTCTTGGCTAAGTGAACGCGAACACCGAACAGTGTGCAAAAGAACTTTGTTGTGATCACCCCTTCGGATTTACACCGTTCGCCGTGGCATCGTTTTTATCATTTTCTCGGTAAAGTCCGCGAGACTGAATGTATTCAACCACAGAGTCGGTGGTGCAGTAGCGAATTGATTGTCCTTGCCGAACTGCGTCTCGTAGGCGAGTGCTGCTCAATTCGTTGGGAAATGTCGCCTACAATAACCAGTGGGCTAATTTTGATTGAGACTCTCGAGCCTCACATCTTCGATGATGGCAGTGTTGTACAGCACTTTATGCAGAAAGTTGAGCTCTTGCGATCGCAACACTTTGTAGGGGTGTGAGCCAACCCGTTGGATGACGCAAAGTCCAAACTGGGAAACGATTTCCTCCAAGTGTTCGGGGCACCAGAGCCGACTTCCAGGGTTGGAGGGATCTTCCCGCGTAAAAGAGTCGACAGTGTCACCGCCACACAACAAAACGAGTCTGAGCCGATCATCCGAATATCTGTAAAATGAATTTTGCGATTATTGTTAGTATCCAACCTTTAATTAAAGGACTTCTTTCTAAGTTCGCTCCTGTGATGTCTGAGTACTTCCACCGTTCTTGACCACCGCTTTTGGTTGCATTCCCAGTCATCGGCACGAATCCAACCGCTGGATTCACTAGCCATGTGCGCCATTTTTAGACGATGGTCTGATGCGACTAGGGTTGGCTTTTTGGTGCTGAAGTAGTCAGACACCGGACTGAGGATGCCTTCGAGTACTTGGCAATGGCAAACCTAAACAGATTTGTAAAATAAATAGGGCAACCAGAATAGTCTGAACTCTAAAAGTATTAGTATTCATTTTGCCTAATTTAGAGTTATAAACCTGTTGGAAAAAGTCCCTGGCTCTTTCGAACATTCGCAAATGTAGAATGGTAGGAGGATTGAAAGATCCGCATAACAATAGCACAACTCGCGAACCAGACAATGCGTTAACATTCATTGGCTTTTTATGATATTAGTTAGCTTGTGCCAAAAGCGACAGAGTACACTGATGTTGATTGTTCTGGCGTCCAAATCTTGAGCTTAGGCCAACCAGTCGCTCTATCTGCGTGGTTTTTAAACAATTTAGCGCGACAATTTTCGCTGTTACATGTTACTAAAATATTTAATTTTGGCTCGGAACGTTATTGGCGAAGTGTACAGGTGGGCTGGCGGGTGGCGGGTGGGGCGGTGGGGGAGGTTTCAGCCTTCAGCGCCGAAGGGTCAGGCTGCTCAATGAATAATGAGACATTACTCGACAAGAAATGAAGCTAAGACAAGTTCTTGGACTCAAAATCGGAAACGGGCCGATTTTTCCAAACCTTTGGTCCTAACCTGGCCAATTCTTGGCCAACCCTAGAGCTGAACAGGTAATTGTATAGGGCACACTTTGAGCTTTCTAATGATATGGGATCAACCCAACTCGACCATACTGTCCCCCTTCTTCAATTCATGCCTTGCGGGCACATTGTGTATGGTCGAGTTGGGTCTGGTCGAGTTGGGGTGGACTCAATGATATCTCTTTCATTTTCTTGGCCTTAAATTTGGCTGAGTTATGGCCCCTTAAACAGCCTGGCGCTGAAACGTGCCTATTCGCATTGGGTGAGTTGCAGGAAACGAAATCTCAATCTAAATCACAATCTATGTTAATCTTACAAGGTTTGAACGTTGCACGAAAAAAGATGTAGATTTTGATTGAGAATGTGATTTGATTTTTCGTGCAACGCTTTTTTCCAATCTAGCGTTGCACGAAACATTTCCCATCTAATTCCTTGTTAAACATACGCAAAAATAGATGGACAGGGGGAGGTCCATCTATTTTTCAATCAACGCGATTGCGCGGCTATCCCAAACCAATTCAGACCAAAACCTACCAAAACGGATCCGTAGATTCCAAATCTGACATCCGTTTCAGTTTTTGTCGTGCAAAAAGTCGAGTTTTCTAGCTTTAAAAATTTGGATTCTTTCCTATATGCTAGTATTAATTTTTATATTTTAAGACTTGAGTTAAGACATTTTTATTTTTTATCTAGACTCCGCCCTCAAATTTATTATTTTAGGTTTACCTATTCTTTGGCGGTTCGCAGTTTTGGTATCCAATGCGGAGGGTGGGCAATTGTCAAGTCAGTGTCACTGTTCGTTTATTCTTGATCGGAAATTAGCAGAATTTTTACATAAATAGGGGCTAACTACAACGCGAGATTTCCATTTTTAGCGCGCCAATCAATGAATGGACTTGGATTGGTTTTTAGAATTTGATTTTGAGGATAGAGGCATAGAGGGTATAGTAATAGGGCAACAATGAACATCGACCATGGGATCAGTAGTTTCTCTTATCTTAGGAGAAAAAATGGGGCGAGAAAGGTCCGGTCCTATACAACGATTATGGTGAATAGTCCAACATTTCTGTTTAGAAAACAAGCCAACAAAAGAAGTAATTTAATGCATGCAAGAAGAATTAACGTTAAATTTATTTAAGGGTTTTGGTATATGCGGGAGAAGTAGACAAGATTTTTGTTTTTTGACAGCAACAATTTTTTTGTGGTCCATTTGATGAAGCGCAGTTTTTCATTGACAATTTTAAGAGGATCAACTGGATAACGAGGAACAATTAAAAGTTAAAACGTTTAAGAGAAAAGTGTGCTCGCTCAAGAATTTGCAACAGAACAAATATTTTTTAGAAAAACAAGAACAGTTTGTTTTTCGCAATAAACTGAAGAAGCTTAACAATAAATGGGGTGGCGCGCAAATAGGGTAAAGCGGAGAGAATGTGGGACTGTACAACAATCATTCGGTCTTGGTCGAGAAAATTTACACACTGGGCTGGGATGGGTTGACAACAAACAGGGAACAATACAGCAATTATAGACTCAGCCATCCATTAAATCGATTCGGTTAATATTATCAAGGGTAAGGGGTTTAAGAGTTAGTGTTCTCGTGCTCACATAACTTCTAGCTCGATTCGACTCAACAAAAACAAGGAAGTATTATTTTAAATGGTGTCTCCGCAGTCCCCTCGCGCGTCTCCATTTGTACTATTTTACACCTATCCGAGTTGCTGGTATTTGTACAGGTACAGGCGGTAGTCCTTGCTGCAAAATGCCGCTCTTATTGGACACACCCGAGAATACACAAACCTTGCGAGGACCACCGAATCGTCGATCAACGCCACATCGTAGCATTGCGCGTGCTTCACCTTGGACTCAAAAGCGCTAAGCAAGGTGCCATCCTGATTAGGGCGAAATGAGCAGGGGAACAATTAAAGTGCACAACCTGGCTGAACACAGTCAGATTGAAGTTGTTGTGGTTGTCCGCCTGAAAATGCAATTTTGAAACTTTATTTCTCCACCCCGCCCAAAATTTTAACACTCTACCACTACAATTCGGCCCTGACTGATGCCGACGCCGATCGGGTAGTTGGTGACTCCCTCGCCGCCAATTTGACGCAGGAACTGTCCCTCGTAGTTGAACACTTTGATGGAATGGGCGCGGTTGTCGCTGATCAGGATCTCCTCCTTGTCCGTAGTGCAAACACCGTTCGGAAACTCCAAATAGCCTTTAGAATAAAGAACAGATCATTCATTGAGTGAATGACAGGTTTATTGACTGACGGGAGCAGCTGAACTTGTGCAGGATGTTTCCGTACATGTCGAAGATGAGCACACGCATAACCTTGCACTAGAGGGAAATGCTCTTTAGTTTAAATCAGAGTGCATAACACACACCTCTACAACCACAATGCGGCCTTGACTGTCCACGCAGACGCCCCGTGGATGCTGCAGAATGGAGGCGCCAAACTTGCGGATGAATTGCCCGTATTGGTTGTAGATCTGGATCTGGTGGGTGGGCGAACGCTCAGTGACCACGAAGTCGCCGGTGACTCGGTTGACCGACACGCGATTCGGGTACAGCAGCTGTCCGTCTCGCTTTCCGCACTCGCCGAACTGGAACTTGAAGCGGCCCTCGCGATCAAAGACCTGGATGCGGTGGTTGTTGGTATCCGCCACGATGATGTCGTACTGCGCGTTTACAGCCACCCCTACAGAGATTGGAAGGACTGATCGGTGATGATCAACGCCCGAATCTCTCACCGCTTGGCTCCGTGAATTGGCCTTCCATAACACCGAACTCGCCGAACTTGCAGTGGTAGGTCATCTTCTGACGTTTTATCTGCGATCTGGGTGGGTACATCATCGACTGTTGGACCGTAGCCATGGAGCCGTCACCGCTGCCCATCTTCCCCAATGCAGAGCCGGCCATCTTGCTGGCAGAGTCGCCGCGCATCAGCACGCTGAGATCGGTCAGCTCGGTGTCGTTGAGCGACAATGCGCCGAGTCCCAACTCGGGCGCCGCCCATTTGTTGTTCTCCTGCTGCTGTTGGAGTCCGAATCCGTTCGTGGCGCCGGTCGGTGCCGACGTGGCCAAAGCCGCTGCTGCCGTGGAGAATGAGGAGAACGAGCCGCCAAGTAGATCAGGGCCGTCAAAAGCGCCTCCGCGCACCTGCTGCATCGATCCGCGATGCATCATCTGTGCCCCTCCGTCAAAATAGTCCGGTTTGGCACTGTTGTTGTATTGGTCCGGGAAGCTGGGTGGTGAGGCTCGCGTCGGCGACTGCATCCAAGAATCGGAGCGCAAAGAATTCACCAGCTGGTGCACGGTTTGGCGTGCTTGTTGTAGATCCACTGGGCCAGTGCGTATTTCACATGCATCGCGCAGATTAGCAGGATCAGCGTTGAACGTTAGGAAGCCCTGCAGACGCGAGTCCAGAAGCGGCTTGAACACAATCACTTCAGTTGGCGATGAGTACTTGAGCAGTCGCTGGGTGAACTCGATGGTCTGAGACATCTTCTTGGTCACTTTCTGCACCTCCTTTTCGATCATTGTCAGTTGCAGCTGAACAATAGGGGGAATTCAAATAATGATCTTCGGTTAAATTCAAACAACGGCTTAAGGTTAATCCATGTGTGCACCTGTTTGTATCCATAGATGCTCTCCAGGTGCGCGTAAAGACCTTTCTGTGCTTCATGCACTGACTGAATGAGAAATGAGCACGCCTCGTCAATAGTCTGTTTGGTGTGCTGGAATGAGGCGTTCAGTTTGTTCTGGCCGACATCGATCAGCTGAAAGATCTCGTTCAGTCCGTGCTGCTTGATGCGTGCCTCGTTCAACAGTCGTTCCATCATGCCGATCTGCTTCTCGGCCACGTTGTCGATGGCCTCCACTTCGCATCCTTGGTGGTCGGCCATGCATTCGCGACAAATGGCCTGCTGGCAGTACTGGCAGAAGTAGATCAGCGGTTGCGAGCGGTGCTCCAAGCACATGCAGCTGTTGTTGTTGGCAGTCACGGAGCGCTTTGGCTGCTGAAATGAGTGCAGCAGGAACGGGTCGTTGTTGGCCAGCTCCTCCACAGTGTGACCCTCGAACACGTTCATGTAGCGGTGTGCTTGCGAGCAGTTCAGACACAGATAGTTGGCACACTCGCGGCAGAAGCCGGTGGCGCGCTCGCCGCTCTTGCATCCGGTGCACAGCGGCACGGTTTCAGCCGGCCAGCCTGAACCCAAACTGCCGAAGCCGAGGTCCTCACTCTGCTCGCTGTAGGGCGAGGTGCCCAGTGATCCCAACGAGAGCACAGCATTCTCCAGTCCGTAGTCCGATAGCAGCCCTTCAATGCCCAGTTGCGGCGACAATTGTGTTTCCATCTGCACCGCAATTGGGTGGATTGGTTTATTTCATGTCTGCTCTTACACTGCATATTTGGCAAACGATGCGCTGTGGCACTTGCAGGTCCTGGGTCTCCATGGCCATCTGGCGTTCCAGACAGCACTTGCAGAAGCTGTGGAAGCAGGCCAACACTTTCGGCTCTTTGTACAGCATTTGGCAAAGCGGACATTTAACCATTTGCTGTATCATCGATGCTGGCGTGCCACCACTACCCAGTCCAAGTTGGTCCAGTCCGTCATTTGGGTGCGGAATGGCGGATCGATCAGCGCTTCCATTCGCGCCACATACATTGCCAAAATCCAAGCAGCCTGGTAATGGTAAGCACATATGTTCTTCAAAATTTTTGTGGCTAAATTAACAAAAAAACCTCGTATTGCCGGGCGCATTTCCGCGCCTGGCTGACGCACAATCGAAGCGAGCATTGAAGAGAGCGGGTCCGTTTCTGCTGAAGAGGAGGTGCCTAGTGAGTTTTCGCCCGAGTCGCTGATTGCTTCTTCTGTTGGGGTAATTCTATCAGAAATTGATGCAGTCTTGATCGCACCAAAATTCCAAAGCATTTTCTGACTGCTGCTGCTACGCTTGGTTACTAGCTCACAAATTGACTACACGACCGATGATGAAGGTGAAGACTGCCGTAGTGTTTGAATTTGAAGCAAAAAGGATTTGGTGATTTTGAATGGTTAAGGGATGAATTGTATGATGCAGTGCTGTGAAGGGGCCGAGGAATAATGGTTTGGGTTGAATTTAATTGCCTAAAAATAAATACAGATTTTTTGCTAAATTTTGGCTGAAAATTCCAGTAAATTTGAACAAAAATACATCGATTATTGGAGAAAATGAAAGAGTGAGTGAATCTTAGAGTATCGTTGTGATTTGGACTGGGCCGATGGAAAATGAGAACAAGTGAATTGAGGGAATGAACAGCGAAACGGCTAAAGTGCATGTGAGGCAGATGGGCCACAAATCGGGCCGGGCGGGGCGGATGGCATGGGAACAAGGGGCGAAACTGCGACGGGAAATGTGCTCGATCAGCGTAATGGAATGGGCTGGTGGGGCGGCGGAAACCTCCCCCGACCCGGCTGTGCCCCGCTTCACCCGCCATTGCGCCTCTGGTGAATGGGGCGAATCAGCAAAAATAGCAAAAATTGAAAATCGATCACCCACACATTCACAATTCACATTTGTGCTCCTCCTCTTCCCTTCGTCGTCCCTCATGTGATTCCCTCCGTTGCCGCCGGTCGCCAAAAAAACTTCCAGCAACGACGACAACCAACCAGCACGAGGCGAAGGCAGCAGGGAGATACCGACCGCGAGGAAAGCTGCACAACAGCGCGGAGTGCAACGCAGAGAAACGTGCTTTTTGCCTTCTTCGCCTGCCTCTGAGCGGGTTCTCTGCTCCGCAGAGCTGAGCGGTGAGGCGCCACTCTCCAATAAACAATGCATTCGGCTGTGAGGAAGAGGAGGGGGAGGAGAGGGGACCGGGCGTCGATAGATTCTGCTGCGGGGGACGACGACGTTTCGTCCCTCTCCGCCGTCCACAGTGTCTCTCGGAGCGAATTTTGTGGGGAGAATGGGAGCATTGGGGAACGAGTGCTCTCTCTCCACAACAGCCCTCCCGCAGCAGCAGCAGCGCTCTTCTCGTCCGCTCCATTCGCCGCTCTGTCAACGACAACAACAAACAGAACAAAGACTAAAACGCCCTTCCCCACTCTTCATTCTCGTCGTTGGCTCTTTCTCGACCAACGACGACGACGATGAAGGAGGATGGGCGACGCCCGCGGGATCGATATTTTTGCAAGCGGGCGCCGGATAAATGCGTTGTTTACCGGGAATGGATTTTTGGCCGAGAAAAGAGGGAAAAAGAAAGTGAAGAGACGATGGCGAGATAGTACGTTGGGCAGAGTGGGTGGATACACACACAAGGGCAGCAGGAATGATGTTGGCCGGAAGGGTAGCACCAGAGTGAATAGTGCTGGCAGTGGTGTGCTGTTGGCTGCAGCCGGGAATGGCCTGGATTGGACATTGTCCTCCGCCGCAGTCCCAGGCATCCATCCCATATGTCTTATTCTCCCAACCATTCATTCGCTCTCGCTAGCAATGACCGCGTGACCCCACAGGCTAATTCGACTTTTTGGCCGAGCGGGGGAGGAAAAATGAGTATGTGTGAGTTTGTTTACGTTTATTACGGAATTGTGGGAGAATGTGGGGCGATGAGGGAGGTCGAAGATGGATGGAGGAAGAGGAAAGGGACCAACGACTCAGATTAGTGAGGGTGTTTTTGGGCAACAACGCAAAAACGTAGTAAATTGATAGTATGGGTATGTTGTGGCGGAGAAAACGAGAAAACAACCCGCAGACGCAGAGATCGGCATTGTAACGCGCAATAGGTATGTGAGTAATACATAACAAACAACTCGTTAACTTTTCTGCTTTCTCCTGAGTGTACGAAACAACATAAAAAGGGTCAAACACGTTCATGAATGGGGACAGGGGTGCGCGCGCCAGTGATGAACTGATAATGGGCAATGGGCCTACGTAAAGTGAAAACGACGGATACAGATGGAGAAGATCTTCCAAAATGAGATATGGCTAGGGGCGACTGTGTGTGAGCTGTGAGGTATTCGCGCACCTTAGTGCTCTGTGGATTTTTCCACTTTCGTTTATAATCGAATCAGCAACTGAGAGCGACAGAGGTGATCTGCTGCTGGAGGGAAACGTAGGAACCGGTCTCTTATTGTGTATGTTGTAGGAAATGGATCACGCTATGTTATGTATGTACATAAAAGGAGCTCAGCTCTGGGAGAGAAGGAATGGGAATGTTTGGTTGGAAATCGCATTGAATGGGGCCAAACATAATACTTAAAATAAATACCTCTATCACTATTATGCTTTCACGTTTCACCTAATACTTACATACATATTTGGCTACTAAACTTTAATTTTATTTACAATACTTAAAAGTTATAATTATAAATTTTAATCGAGAATTTAAAAATGGATAAAATAATTAATATGTAGTTGCAAAAACAAAGGACAAGGGATAGAAGGCATTGCTGCGTTTTACTTTTGCGGGGCAATTTGCAAAATAAGGGAACGTTCATCATGTGAAAAGCGAAACATTATTCTTCGATCTTTGGTGAAAACACTTGAACTAACCACTGAAAAACCAACGCACATCCATCCACTACTCACAATTTGCGTAAGCACTCTGAGTTTTGTTTTTATTTGATCTGTCATTGGGTTTCCGTGGAGAGAACGGGGAAATCCCAAACATCACGAACAGAGCAAAAAAGTAGTTTCGGTTTTGCATTACTTCTGGCGCACGCTTATATTTTGGGCCACAAAAAGGGGATGAATGATCGGAAGGCGTAGCAAGCAGTCAGCTGATTTTGTATTGGGCGAGTGTCCTTTTCTTCCAGGCAATTTTTTGCAAGCCATTCGACCGCCAAATGACACTCCTTTATCAACCGCTTCCATCTACTCCGCGGTCGATGATGACTCTTCCGCGTCAGGCGTCAATATGATGCAAAAACGCACCTTGTCTAAGGCAATTAAAATAGCGAGTTACGGTCGGTCGGAGATTAATTTATACAAAACATGAATTCAAATGTGACGATCAACGAAGGTATGCTATTTAGCAATATGAGTGTTTAATGGCAATCGGAAACCCTTCATTTTCCTCGACTCAAAAACTTGATTATCAAGAAAAGTTGTCAACAACGGAATTTTATCGAATTGACGATGCATTTGAAGATCGTGGAGTGTAATAATTGATCGTTCTGCTGGTGGACGTTGGCAGTCGGATACTGGTCGCAATAGTGCCCTTGCGCACACCACGACCTCTGCGCGAAGCCGTCGTGGCTCCGTCGCGCACCGTAACCGGGATAGCGGGACGATACGCGGAGTAGTTGGAAGTAGAGGTCTGCTGGTTGACGTGTGGTGTCTGCCGAGCATAGGTCATCATGGACGAACGCACCGCCATCCCCGGAAGACTGGAGTTCAGGCGGCTGGACAGGTACTGCTGGTAGCTGGTCGCACCTTCAGCTGGCGAGGTCTGCCGTTGGAGCGGTGCCATTCGAGACTGCTGGTGGAGTCGAACATCCGGGCCGAAATGGACTCCCTTGTTGTTGCTATGGTTGTTGTTGTTGTTCATCTTCGGTGGCAATTGTCTCGACGCCTGTTGATGGTCCATCCTTCGCTTTGTCCCGTAAGGTACCAAGTCGAGTGGCAGGTTGATCCGAGCACACACCTTCGAAGGATCGTCGTCTTCAACTGCACCACTCTTGCGGCGAATTTTGGGTCGTGGTGACATTTGTTCGTCCAGAACCATCTGTCTCTTCGGACTGTTAAGCTCCGGGTGCGTCATTTGCAAAAAGTGCTCTGGGTTAATGTCCTAGAGAAGTGGATTTATACAAAGCTTGAATTACTGGATGACTCACCTCATCGATAGAGATTGGCCTGATGACATTTCCAGCAGAGATCTTCCTTCCCTCGTTGTGGTTAAGCATAGCTGCCGCAGAGGTGGATGGCCGCAGCAACGCGAATCCGTCGCCGTAATAGGCACGAGGGTCCAACTTTTGGTGGTTAGTCTTCGGCTGATAGGTGCCGTGGTTGTTTTGGTCCATTTGTCTGAACTTCTCGCCCACAGTTCGCGTCTTGGCCAAAGCGGATGCGTTGATTTGAGTCAAGAGCGCGGAGTGTGATGGTCTGGGTTGATATTCATTGGTCGCTTGTTGCTGAGCAAATGCTGTGTGAGCCTGTGCCAGTTGAAGCTTTTCCTCCGCAGTGTTTTCCCGGAACATGTTCAGGATGTGTACAATGTTCTCCGGCAACGGGGGCGCCAACTCGTGGTCCATAAACCGCTTCCTGGTCTGCATCCGCATCAGTTCAGTTGTCATTGGCTGCTCAGCCTTCGAATTGTTTTCCGCCACTGCATTCGCCATTTCGGCAACAACCACTCGGATTGCTTGCTCTTCCTCATTAATAGATCCCGTCAAATCCAGTTGTTCATTCCACTAAGATATTCAAATTTACTAACTTTGGGATTTGGTCTCTAAAACCCTTTTTCGAAGAAGTGACGAGCTTTTAGATCTTTGTGTTAATTTGGATGCCAATGCGCGTTCACGGCTCCGGTTCTGATGCAATGCATATCGCCTCAATGCCAAAAGTCGTTCGATTTTCTTCGAGTCCTTGACCGGATTCAGCTTGTTCGTTTGTTTTGCTAAAAAGAATATCTTTTAAAAACTGGACAATTTTGTTTAAGTTCATCATTTTATACATTGCTGCTTGAGTTTCAAAGCCTGTTGTAGAAGACGCCGGTGCTTCTCGCGGTAAATAACACGCAAGTGATGGACAGAAGCTTCTTGGCGGTTCAGACCCCCAATGTATTGCTGGACAATGTCCTTCTTGGAGTAAACTTTGGCCAGCCTAATAATCAACATATGTACCTCAACTTGGCACAAAAAAAACCACCTCAACGGATTTTCATCATTATCCACTCGACTGTCGCAGTACATTGACTCATACACAAATGGGAAGTCTTCTGAACGTCGTGCGACAAGAGTTTCATCCTCATCGCAACTTGAAGCAAAATAAACACAGAAATACCTCCCGAATTGTACCTGATCAAATCGAGAAAGTTCGAAGAGAAGTTAAAGCCAGGATCAAACAGTTGTTTTGCCCGCATACCCTCATGCCGCAGCCTCTCGATGTATCCATGGTGCTGAAAAGAGGAAGCATGTTAAAAAGCGGTTTTTCTGACCTGCTCGCAAAACCCGTAGCTTTTCAGGTGCTTCCTCAGATTCCTGCACCTCAGCCGAGTCCTGTTGCTTACATAGTCGCACTGCTTCAAGTCTGGCTGCTGCCTCGGTCCATCCCCATCAAAACGTTGTTGTCCAGTTTCAGTCGCAACCGAATATTTCCCATTCCTCCGCCTCGAATTCATCAGATTTTAACTGGAATAAAAGCATGGAAAAATAATTAATGGAATTGGCGTTTTGAACACATCAATCGTTTTAATCTTTAATACACTTCCCAAGGTTGCGAAATTTTTCCTTCGTTCTTTTCCCGCTGCGTAAAAGACTGAGACTTGGGACGTTGGGACCGAGGAACATCGCGTAAATTTACGCCGCCGCTCGCTTGGTGTGCGTGCACTGCATAGTATGTATGAAAGTATGAATTGAAACGAAAGAGAATTGAGCGCGCGCTTGTTGTTTGGGCGGGAAGAGGGGCGAGCGTTTATCGATTTTCGCTGTCGTTGATGTACAATGCTACACAGATAGTCGACTTAGGACATAGTCCCCCTCGCCCCACCCCAAAGCCTTTTAGTCGTCTGGCTTCTGGGCAAATTTAAAATCGGAATCAAGGGCATTTAAAGCTTAAATTTAAACCTCTGATAGAAAAATAAGCAAAAATATAAAGTCACATCTCATCAGTCATCACCTCATCAGTTGTCACTAATCAGTAATCACTAATCATTACTCTTCATCTGATTCCAACAAATGCTTTGCATAGTTGTAGAAATGACTGAACTCCGTGCCTTGCTGCGAGTCTGCGAACTGCACCAAAATTATCTCCTGCTTCGTGGACTTGCTGCAAATTTATTCATCATCAAATGCAAGTTTAAAGATGCTCTCACCCAGGAAGTGTGTTGTTGGCGAGGTAACGACCTCGGCACGTGGCTGGAGCGTAGTCAATGTTGTACAACGGATCCGTGTTCACCCAATGCTGGTAGATCGCCTCTTCTTCCAAACTTTCGTATGTCACACGAACGTCTTTGTCCATCCTCTCGATAGTGAAGCGGTGCTTGAAATTCCGTGTAGGGGCAACCTGAGGAAATGTTTAAAACCAAGATATCAGTAGTTAAAGCCTGCTTCGTTGAGCAGCGTGCAATCCTTGTTGTATCCGACCACAACTTTGCATCTGCCGCGCATAATGTGACCATTTGAGAATTCACCGCTCAATGGAGTCACATTCGGGTTCTGGTAGTCATCATTATCATCATCCAGTGTCAATGATGTTGAGACACCGAACTACCGGAATGGGAAATTTGTCCAAAATATATATCCAAATCCAATGATAGGACTCACATCCATATCCACATCGTTTCGAGCAAATGTTCCGGAAGAGTTAGCTTGGAAATGCCCGTTGTTTCTATTGTTCCATTCCCGGATCGAAAAATGTAAAATTTTCTCCAATATCTCTATTTTGGTCAAATACGATTGATTCTGCCGCCGCTACTGGCGGAGTTTGAGGGCGCGGATGACAGAGAACCGCATTTGTCTTTGGCCTGTTGGGAATGGCGGCGAATATCTTCGGTTGTTGGTATCGGGATTTCATTTCGAAAGCCTCAAGCTGTCATTCCATCCAAACTGGTCATTTCATTAAGCAATAACAATAACCGTTACTAACGGTTGGCTCTATTTTCTCTTTCAACCGCAAAGTTTTTGGATTTATACTATTTTCTTTTTCTAGGTTTTTGAGTTTGTAAAAATAATCTCAACCTAAACACCTAAAGAAATCAAATTTGGGACATTTTGAGCATTTTCTGAAGCGGAACATTATGATTTTATGATACGGGACATTTCGAGTACCAGCGCTTTGCTCGTTCTGCGTTCCCTAATTTAAAGATAATCGTTGTGAAAGTTTATATCAAGGCGTTAAAATTAAAAGGTTAACTACTAGTAGTTGGGTACCCTTAGCATTTTAGGTCTATATAATAATAAAATAATGTGAAAGAAAGCATAGGTAATCATTAATCAATAATAATTAATAAATAATAATCATTAATCATAACACATCTAACTCAAAACTTTAAATTTCGGAAAAATGATTTAGGTAGGTACTAATACATAGGTAATAGATAAAACATAAAAGATAATGCTGCAGCAAGCGGCATCTGGCCAAACATTGTGTTGTAGGTAGTTGTGACTGGATGGATGGAAGACCTTATTTTGTTAATTACTCATCGTTTTTGGATTTAAATAAACGATGATATTGCATTAGTATTAGTGGTTTAGTCACATTCACATTTTAAAGCAAAGGGATACCTATAATGCTTCGTCCGTTTTCGGTGCCTCAATGGTCAATAGCTCTGCTGTTCCATTATGTGCACCTTTCCATGTCCAAAATATGGCTCATTAACAAACGATCGGCACAAGACGGGAGTGATATTGCTGCTGTAAGAAGTGACTGTCCGGTGATGTTCAGGTCAAAGTTTTGCCGCAACGGCGGCCAATGCGTCATTGTCAACGTTGCTGCTTCGGCATCATTCATCCCAACTTGCAGGTTTCACAAGCCTCTCGAGTCCTCTCATTCTCCACAGCGCCCTTTCCAGGTGTGCTCCAAACTTCCACGGATCTCGTTGCGAATACTTGTTCAGTGAGGATATCTACTATGCCCTTCCACCATGTTCAGACAACGCTGCGACAAGGAAACTGGACATTTCGTTCATCTCCACAACGTCATTATCAATTTTTTTCGTTTCTACCGCACTCTGCTTGAGTCTAGTGCTGACATTAGCATTAATGCGAACAAGACCTCATCAAATGTTTCTGGTTTCGGTGACTGAAAAGGATCGAAACGAAGCATAGTTTATTCGCTCTTCTGTTTTTCTGTGTTAATGTACAAATTGTAAAAATTCATACCCTGTACCAGACTAACGATTAGTATGCGGTTTATCGTTCGATGGCTGTGTCGGTATTTGGGGGGTCACAGATAGCAGACACAAATGCTGTACTCGGGTAAATAAAAATAAAGTGTGATAGAAATCTACGCCAATTTATTCGTTCCTCCTTCCTCGTGCACACTTTCTCAAGGCTGGAGCGTCGTGCTCTCCACGGTCATCGGCGTCGTGTTGGTGTCCTGCCGGTGCTGCGCATTTTTGATTTGCTGGAAGCGGTCCTGGCCCAGTGACTTCCGAAAGTGGTCCTCCACTGAAATTGGGCGAAGTTCTCAGTCTTTCTGTCTTTTCACCATGTTACCCTGTTTGTCCTCGCTGGTGAACAGTTTGCGCACGATGGTCGAGTACACCTGGCGTGCGTGCTGTCTGCTCTTCGGCCTCTGTTGGGGCTGTTTCTGCTCTTCCGCCGTTTTTGTTCTCTCCTCCGCCCCACCCCGATTGACTGTCTCCTCCGCCCTTTGTGCCATCGCCATCACCGTCTCTGGTTCCGCATCCCCCTCTGCCGCGCTCTCCCCAATGGCGCCCTCTTTGCCGCCACTCTTGCTGCCGCGAGCCGTGGCCGGCAACAAGTGTGCCCTCAGCGACGGTTGCCGACGAGGCCACTTTCCGCTGAATGTGCGCTGGAAGTGCTCGCTGACGTCTGCACTGCCCTTGTACGAGACGGAGGACGCGCTACGCCGAATGTCGCAGTTCTTGCGTATCGGCGGCATCTGTTGCTGCGGAGGCACATTGTTGGTGCCATTCTCGAATGGCCGTAGCTGCGACGGATTCAAGTCCATTGGGTGCGGTTCAGCAGCACTCGTCTGTTGGTGTTGTCCCTGCTGGCTGTGGGTTGTTGTGCCGCCGCAGTTGAGCAAAGGCTGGAAGCCGACTAGATATGGAGACGGTTTGCTGTTGATCAGATGTTGCGGCTGGTGCTGTTGGAGTGCCAGAAGTGTGAGCTGAGGAAAAGCGAATTAAAGAGCGGATTAGCAAATTGCCCAGTCGGACTAGTGTTTGACCATTCGTCCTCCCTTGGTCATAATCATAATCCCTCGACGGCACATGGCACACACTTTCTTTGTCCATTCATTTCGCTCCCGTCTCACCAGTTGATGCCCCAGCAGTGACTGGCCACTGTCCGCCGTCGACCCGTTCAGCAAGTATTGCGGCTGTGCAAAAATGGCCGCGGAGATTGGGTTATGCTGAGTGAACAGCTTGGACTGCTGCTGGTTGGCCACAGCAATTGTCTCCAGCGCCTTCTGCAGTACCTCCACGGCGGACAGCGGCACTGGAGCGGATTGTGGCGGCTGCGCCAGTGAGGCCAGTAACTGTTGTGCAACGGCAGCAGTTGTCTGGGGGTCGGGCAAGGTGCCTGAACGGGCAGGAACGGGTTTCCAAAATGGTTCCACTGCCCGACCATTTTGCAGTCCAATTGTGCTGTTGCTGGAGTCCATTTGGAATGGTAGTGATGAAGACGACGCTGATGATGATGACGCTGTGGTGGTGGTGATGGAGGATGAGGATGATGATGAGGAGGAGGCCGGACACGCGCTTTGTCGAACGCGTTCTGCGAGTGAGGCGGCGGCAGCAGTGTTGGCCGACTGCTGCTGCTGCTGAAAGAGGTCGGCCAACACACTGTGCTGGAGCGGGGGGCTGAGCAGGGGATGGCGGTGCTGGGACAGCGAGTTCAACTGCGCTGCAATGGATGTAGGTAGACAGAATACGTGAAGAAATCGTGAGATGGATTTGCTCCAAACCCCCTCCTGAATGTACCCACCGATGAGATTGCTCAGTGAGCCGACGGGGAACATGGTGGACTGCTGGGGGTCCACCAGCGGCAGCGAGACTGACGGCCCCAGATTGGGGTGCTCGGAAGCGGAGGGGACAATCACCGAGGAGGGCAGCATCACGGAGGGGGCAGATGGCAGGGCCAGCGAATTTGCAGCGAAGAGCAGGGAGGAGGGCGAAAAGGACGCAGACGAGGAAGAGGAGGGCAGCGAGGCGGACGCCGAAGAGGCGCCCGGTGATGGCCCATCCGGCGCTGCTGCCCCGAACATTGCGGCCTTCTGGGGACACTCAATTAGCGCGCCACAGTTCGCGTTGTGCGGCGACATTTTTGTCGATGGAGGGTTTGGTGGGACGGGATCGGCCCCAATAAGCGGATTTTGCGCAGGGAAATCCGCTCGACGCAAATATGCGCGGGATGCGTGCGCGAATGGCAAGATTGGGTGGCGAAGTGACTGACTCCGGGCGGGCAGCGACGCACAGGCATCTCAGGAATGTCCCTCCTCACTCACCCACTGCGCGCCTGATGCGCCTTTTCTTTGCGCCCATCAACGCGCTGGCGCGTCACTTTGTGTTGTGTTTGTCCTCCGCCGTAAAGAGGCCGCCAGCAGCAGAAATGTTTCGCATTCCTTGCCACGCTTCTGACTCTGGGGTTGCCGCTGATAAACGCGAAAAGGCCGGTAAGGGGATATCAGGGCCAACAACAGTGAGAGCTGATTGCGTAGCAAAGGGCGGATTAGGAGCAGGGTCGACGGGATTAAGATTAAGAGCATTTGTGGAATGGCTCGTATAAGGCGGTGGATTGGGGGGCGGAAATGGCCAAAAACGAATGATTGGGCCCCTTGCGCGCCCGAGACCCGCTCTCGGTTCGCGCGTAGCCATTAATTTTGTCGACAGGGCCATTCAATTTCAATTCAATCCAATGGGGATTGGTTCACTTGCCGCCTCAGTTCCGCGAATCGATCGCCCTTCTCTCTCTG
Source organism: Radopholus similis (assembly GCA_013357305.1). Taxonomy (NCBI): domain Eukaryota; kingdom Metazoa; phylum Nematoda; class Chromadorea; order Rhabditida; family Pratylenchidae; genus Radopholus; species Radopholus similis. The sequence continues at coordinate 51,169 of VAHH01000023.1, forward strand.
CTGCCTCCTTCTGTTGCTTTTGTGCGTCGCAAGTCGCAAAGTGCGTCGCGCTATTTCCCTTCCGCCGTTCCCTTTCGGCGGCTGTCCGCCGCTATCAGTCGGACTGATCGGAAAAAGAGCAACCGATAGGCTGGACAAATGTGCGAATGACGAGCGCCCACAAGACAAACAATTGGGGACAAAATGAGTTGCCCAGTTGAACGAACTCCGCTCCAAACAGGTAACGATTGTGCGCAGAAAAGACAGAAACAGAACACACCGCAGATTAATATTCCGGGGAGGCACTTGGCCGAAATGGCCTGTTTTGGCGTGGGAGTGACCGAGAGAGCGGTTACGAATGTATGATTCTGCTCCCGCCCATCGATCTGGGCGCAACAAACACACAAAAGAAGAAGCAAAGCAAGCATCGGGTTGGGCTGCGGAGTGGGAGTGGAATGACAGGCTGGCGATGGAGTGGGCGCGAGGCGAGCAGCACAAGCGCGCAGAAATGCGAGCGATGTGGGGCGGTAGCGCAAAAATTCGTCTTTCCCCGCGCTCTCTGCCGCTGCTGCTTTGTGTTGCTAAAACGCGCCGAATGGTGGCGGAATGGAATGGGCGAGGCGCAGCAAAGGAATGCGGGCGATCTGTCCTTTGGCTGGCTCCTTTGGTGGCGGAATGACTCGTCCTCGAAAAGTGAGCGGAGGAATGCGGAGGCAAAAAGAGCGAGGCGCAGCCACTCGCCGCTCCCCTCCCCTGTTCGTCCGCTGTAAAACCACTTCTCGTCGAATGCGGGAAAGGTATAATTTATGCGGCGGAAACAGAGCCATCCACAGCAGACTGAAACTGTTGATTGGGAAAGTGGGAGGGCGAACCGCGTCACAATAAACGGCGAAGAGACAACAGTCAATTTGCAAGGGAGGCGAGGATAAAACGCCGCTTCCGATTGCCATCCATTTAAAAGGGCCTTAGAAAGAAGAGCAAACGACAAAACCAGCAAATGCAAAAAAGGCTGCAAGCAATCATCAATCAGCGTCGAAATCGAAATGACGTTGATCGCATTGGACTGCAGCAAAAGACAATGGGCAAAAAATAAGTCGAGGGAACATCAATCTCAACACAACTTGACCTTCCGCGCTCAAAACTCAAAGTGGCGAGTTGTGTTGTCCGTCCAAGTCGCAATTCCCGCGATTGTTCGACAAACATGGCGCAGACAAAACAGGCAAAACGCAACATTATTCACAGTTGAGTGGCGAAGGAGTGATCAGCAGAACGGAGGGAATAACGAGAGCTAATTTGGGGACAGATGTGTTCAAATCTTCATTGTTGGTTGGTCCTTTGCGTACACGGGCAGAATCTTGATGGTGGTGATGTGCAGGTGGGCAGAGCCCCGTTGCGGGGGCTGCTCTTCCGCCCTCTCCCTGCCAACACTTCGAATGTTGATCGACGGCAGTTTCCCCTTCCCACCTGGCTTTGCCTTCCGCACGATGTTTGTTGCTGTCTCCCCTTTCCCAGCCGCGGCACACAAACCGAATGGGCATGATGATGCGCGGCTGGCGGATCTCCTGCGGCCAGTGCCAACGCCGCATCGGGCCATTGACCGCAATGCGTTGGATGAAGACACGAGCAAAGTCCAAACAGTTGTTGTTGAGCAGGTGGTAGTTGGACTGCGCGAACGTGGCGCTCAACTCGTCGCACACTCGCACGAGCTGCTCCATCGTCATTGTGGTGCACAGGGGCGTCGTTTGGCCTTTCGGGCTGCCGCCGGCACAGTGCAGGTCTATGTGGCGCCTGCGCAAAAAAGCAAACGGGGAATGGGATGGGCCGACCAACGCACATGAACTGGATGCGCCAGCGCACCAAATTGTGCACGTAGCTGACGTGGAAGGTGCGCCTGCCGTTCCGCGGGTTGCACGTGAAAACGCCGATGCGCATCCCGTAGTGGAACCTTAACACAGGCGGAGTCGAGAGTCCGCAAAATCAGAAAGACTCACTCTTTTCCGCGCACCAGCACACCTACATGGTAGACGCGGAACTGCGCAAATGGACAAAGTGCTCGAGATCAGAAGACCCAGTGTCCACCTTTTGGATGATGTTGTAGACGGCCAGCTGAATGCGGTCGTTGCCCGGCTCCTCCTCCTCCGATTGGCCTGTACCCCCTTGGTGGTCCATATGAGGAGTCTGTCCGTCGTCGAGCACCACCATCCCCTTTCCTTTTGGTTTGTTGACAACCGGTCCAACTGGAGAGTGAAATTGAGAATAACAGAAGCAAAAAGGGAGCAGGGAATGCGAAGGCAATAAAAACAAGGCGAAGGACTCAATTTGTTTTTGCGATCGACATTGGCGGGAGCGGAGACGACGATTGTTATGTTTGGCGAAATCGCGTACCGATGTGGAGACGGACAGACGACCGGAGGAGAGTTCACCAAATTGGTAGGCCCACCCCCTCCCCAGGTGCCATTTTTAGGCAATTTACAATTCATTCGCACGGTCCGGATGATCACTCGTCGGTACGCAGTGTTGTCTGGTCAAGGCACAAATGGGCTACAAACGGACAAGAATTGAGCAGCATATGTACTTTATTTGCGCGACAGGAACTCATTTAAAATTATTTAAATTAAACATTTTGTTTGCATATGGCGAGTTTAAATTATCGACTATCGGCCAATGTTGGGTGTTGCACAATTCGGCGCCATTTCCGCGCTCATTCCTGCTTGCGCTCCAGAATGCCCGTCTTCCTGTTCACCTCGGGTCCTGAACACAAGTGAGCTTTGTTTGCTCTGTGTTTGCCCTCCACTCACGGCAATTCACGCAGTGGATCCAGAGCGGGTCCACCGCCCGCAGATGCGCCAGATGTGCGAACTTGCTGATGATGGGCGCCTGGGAACAGAAGTGCTTGTCCTCGTAGCTCAGCTCGCACTCCCGCTTCTCGCTGTGGTACAGGGCACTCGTGCAACCGTCCTGCAGGGTTGAGGACTTGAGGAGCACCCGGCACTCAACCCTTCCCACCTGGAAGCAGCGGATGGCGCACACCTCGATGGACTCTACCTCCAGTTTGAGCTCGAACGGCGCTTTGAAGTGTGTTGGTCGGTCATGCAGCGGCTCCGCTTGGAAGGTGACGAAACAGCCTGCGGAAGGAAAAGCCATTCCGACTACATCACTTCCGGACCAAACCGTGGTCAATCTTGATTGTGGGCGGGGTGGCCCCGTCCCTGTGGTGGGCACGGGCATCTGGCAGGGTGCCGTTGTTCTCGGTTCGGAGAACCGAGTCCGAGGTGGGCTGGGGGGACAGAGAGAGAGCGCTGGTCGTCCTCTTCCCGCCAGTGGGTGTCGGTGACACCGTTGTTGACGCTGTCGGAGGAGCGGAGGAAGAGGCGACCTCTGACGACGGTGAGGAGGATGTTGTTGTTGTTGCCGTTGTGGCGGTGGTGGAGGTTGATTGCGCGGACGCCGGAGTGGAGAGCGGACCCGGATTGGGCTGGGCCACCGGGCGGATGGGGCCGATGCTGGAGGCGGGGCCCCTGTCCACGCCGGACCTGCCCCGCTCCAGGTCGCCGGTCAGCCTGTTCACCTCGGGGCGACAGTTCACGCAGTGGATCCACAGCGGGTTGACGCCCTGCAGCGGCGCCAAATGGCGGAACCGCGAAATGATGGGGCCCGCGGAGCAGAAGTGCTTGTCCTCGTAGCCGAGTGTGCAACTCCTGTTCCGCGCATCGTACAGCGCCCCCGTGCACCCGTCCTGGTAGCAGCGCACCGCGCAAATCTCGATCGATTCCACCTCCAGGTCCAGCTCAAATGGCGCCTCGAAATGCGTCGGACGCTTGTCCAGCGGTTCCGCTTGGAACGTGATGAAACAGCCTGCAAATACAGGAAGAAGATCGATCGATTTGTTGGTTCGAGTGGTTGCTCTATTTTGATGGCAAAACATATGCATGTGGCTTGCCATTCTCCAGTTTGATGGTGGGCGGCGGAGTCCCAACGATCGGCCCCGCTTCCTTGTCCACCGCCGTCGGCTGGATGGACCTGGTCTGCACCACCAGGTCCCTCTCCCCGGTCACTTTGGCTGCGCTCAGCACCCCAATATTGGAGCCCAGGGGCACTCCCTCCGCCACAGCCTGGCGCGAGTTCCTTCCCTTGGTTGCCTTTGTCTCCTCCTCCGCCTCATCCGCTTCCTCCTCAGTCCCTTCCCCTGTTTTTTCCACCCTCTCATCTACTTCTTCTTCTCCTCCTCCTCCTACCGCATCCTTCTCTGCGCCTTTTTCCTCCGAATGGTGATGTTTTCTCGTTAGGTTCGCCTCCTTCTGCCGTATCCACTCCTCCAACTCCTCATCGTGCGACTTCATCTGTTTCTTTTTTCCGTTCTGTTCCTCCTCTTTCTCCTCTTCTTCCTCTCCCTCGGAAGTTGTGGTCGTCGCCCGAATGGCTTTTGTCGTTGTTTCGTGTTCTTCTTCCTCTTCGTCTTCTTGCCCCTCATCTGCTTCGCTTTCAGCTTTCTTCTTCTGATCTGTTGGTGTAGCCGTTGTCTCTTTTGTCTCTCCACTCTCCGGTTTGATCTTCTCCTCCTCGCTTTTCTGGGCACTCGTCGTCCCCGCTTCTTCACTCTCCCTCTGCTCGCCCACTGTTGTAATTGTTGTTGGCAACAGTGCTGTCTGTGTGTTCTCCTCCTCCTCCTCCTCTTCCTCTTCGCTGTCCTCGTCACTCTCCTTCTTTGTCACTTTTGTCTCTGCTGCCTCTTCTCCGCTCTCGTCCGTCTCAACGGCACTTCTCAAAGTTGCTGCCAGTTTTGTTGTCGGCCTCTCCTCCTCCTCCCCCTCCTCCTCAGCTTCTTTTTTCTCTTCCCTTTCACCCTTGCTCACCGGGATAGGCTGCAGATTGCGCTTCTTCTCCGCGTGCCCTTCTCCGCTTCCCTCCTCTCTCTCGGCCGGGGTTGTTGTTGTCGTTGACTGGATCACTGGCTCTTCCTCCTCAGCACTCTCCTCCTCCGCACTTTTCGTGCCATTCGTTCGCTCGCCTTCTTTGTGTTCAGGTTTCGCTTTTTCCCCTCCACTATCCTCCTCTTCTCCCGATTCAGTTTCCTTTTCCTCTTTTGCCTTCATGTCGAGCGAGAACAGTTCATCGTGGTCTTTCGTCTTTGAACCCTCTGTCAAATTCAGCGACTTTGTCTCGATTTTCGCCGTGTGTTCCATCCCTTCTGCCGACACCTTCTCCTCACTCTCCTCTTCTGGACTGGACGCAACTTTGGGTTTTCCCTTTTCCGCATGTATCGGTTGTCCCTGCCTTTCCTTGTGCTCCTCTTCTTTTGAAGCCTTTTTCTCGGTCTTCTCCTCACTGGAAGAGCTCTGCTTCTCTTCCCCACTGCCACTCTCCTTCTCTTCCCCATCCCCCCTGGTGGTTTCATTCCTTCCACTCTCCGCCTTCGAATGATTGAATGTCTCGAATGTGACTGTTTCCAGCGATTCCGCCGATTCCCTCTCCCCTACCGTTGCAGTCGCTCCCTTGTCCACTTCGGCAGTCGTATTTTTCTCCTCCGATTTTGTTCTCGTTGTTGTCTCCTCTTCCTCCTCCTCTTCCCCTTTTTCTTCCGGCTGCTTTTCTTCCGCCTTCTTCCACTTCTCGCTCTCTTCCTTCAGCTCCTTCAGTGCGACCACTTCCAGGTTTCGTTTCCCCTCAATCTTCTTCTCCGTCTCCATTGTTGTGGCCTCTTCCTCCTCGTCCTCTTCATGTTCCCTAGTCCTATTTTTATGCTTCTTGTGCTTGCATTTTTTAGCCTCCTTTTGGCCCCGGATGCCGATTTTCGACTCTTTTTCCACTTTCTCCTCGGCGCTTTCTTCCGTTGTCGCTTTTTCCGTTGCAGCTATTGTTGTACTAGTTGCGATCTCTTCCGATTCTGTCCCCCTTTCCTCCCCCTCCTCTTCATTCTCCTTTTTGATTTCCTTCTCCGCCCCATCATCTTCCCTTTCATTTGTCTTTTCCTCTCTGCCTTTTCCCTTTTCTCCATCTGCCTTCTCTGTTCTTTCGCCTGTTGTTACCCGTCCCTCTTCAGTCTTGTGCAAATCCACCGTGACCAGCTTCAGATTCCTCTTTGCCTCGCTCTTGGTGTCATTCCCCCTGGCTTCAGCCGACTTCCTCTCTTCCCTTTCAATCTCTTCCCTTTTCCCTTCTTCCTCGCGATGACGATGTTTCTTGCAATTCTTCCTCTTCTTCTTTCTGTCCTCCTTCTTTTCGTCCCGCTTAAACTCCTCCTTAGCCTCTTCCGCCTCTTCCTTCCCGCTCTCGATGGCCACCTCGTTGCCCTCCTCCCTCCGCTCCCCTCCCTCCGTGACCAGCTTCTTCTTGATGCTCACCTCCTCCTTCTCTTCCGTCCGTGTCTTTCCCTCGTTTTGCACCTCCTCGTGCACCTTGGTCCCCTTGGACCTTATCTCGGTCGTCTCCTCCTTCTTCTCTTTCACCGTCGTCGTCACATTCCTCTCTTCCAGACCCCCGGTCCCCTTCGCCTCCGCCTTCTGCAACAGCATGGTCTCGTCGTCCACCACCTGGGTGCTCGCTGTTGTTGCCGCAGTGCTTGTCGCCAGTGCAGTCGGCGTGCCTGCGGCCAGTGCGCCCGGACTGATCGTGAAGGGGTTGATTGCGGGCGGTTGCACTGAGTGCTTCAGTTCGGATGCAATTGCTGCTGGCGGTGGCTGAGTCCGGGGGACGGGGATGGCCGGGGGCAGCGGCGGCGGCAAGGACGTTGGCGCCGCTGGGGGAGGGAGGCTGGCCAGAGTTGGCGCTGCCGAAGGGGACAGTGGGGGAGCAAGGGGCTGCGGCTGGGGCTGCGGCGCAATAACTGGTGCCGGAGCCGGTGGAGGCTGCAGGAACAGCGGCAGCACCTGCGGAGGAAGCGTGCTGGTTGTGGGCAGCGGAGAGGTCGCGTCCACTCGGAAAACGGCGTCTCGCGAAATGGTCACCGGTTTGTTGGCCGCTGAAAACGGTTGATTCTGGGCTCTGGAAAGTGCCCACACTCACAGCATCGCACGCAGCCAATGATGGCCCGCTGCAGGTTTTTGAATGAGTAGTGCCGTTGCAGCCGACGGTTGCAGAATTCGCGCCGCTCAATCTGCAGATGGCACCGCGACTTCGGAGAGCCCAGCTCGAAGATCTGAATGATAGAAAGGACTTGAATGGATGGCGACTACCGTCTTTTGGTCCTTTCTAATTTCCCCAATTTCTGCTTACGGCTGCGGAACAGAAGTTGGAGTAGCAGACGAACGCGCACTCATTCAGACTGCAGAGGGGGTGGGTGGACCTGTTGTTGGCTCATGTTCGTCGCTCACCTGTTGACACTGGCCGTCTTGGCCAGTTTGAGCTGCGGCAGGATGTCGGTGACCTGCTCCTCGGGGATCACCTCGAAGGTGACCAGGCAGCCGTTGTCGAACGGAGGCAGCAGTTTGGACAGCGGCAGCGGCACGCCGGCAGCCCAGTCTTGGAGCAGCGCCCACAGACAGAGGACCAGCCACAGCATCCGGTTGGCCATGTTGGGACTGGCGAGTTCAGTTTCAGTCCCTCTCCTGGAAAAGACATTCGTGGCCCAACCTTCTCCCTCCCCGATCCCATCCGTTTCCCGATCGGGCACATTTTCAAGGGCGAGTGGACACAGTGAATGGGGGAATGCACACGCCAAGCGGGAGATTATCGTCGTGTTCGTGTTCCGCAGAGCAGAATGGACACCGCAGAACGAACACGCCGGGAGCAGAAGAAGCCGCTGGCGGGAATCGCCCATATCCCGTTTGTGCGCGCAATCCGAGCGCATGCCTTGGGGCAGGTTCCTGCCCAGTTGGTAGCTGATTGATATCGCCCGATGCGATTCGGAGAAAAAACAAACGCCGCCAGAGCGGAAAAGGGCCCATCCTTTTGTGCCGTGAGCAGCCCATTAGCGGCAGGGACACCAACCGAACCGATCCATTCATCCCCCAGAGCGTCCAATTCCCCAACCCAGGGCACCTTTGCGGCTCCGCGAGACCCGAAACTGGTCTTTCGCCTCCCGCTGCTCCCGAATGGAGGCGATTGGGTGTGTAATTGCGGGAAGTGCACAGGCGGAAGAAGCAGAGTCCGGACTGGATTGGAGGGAATCGGCGGCTGGCTCATCACCATCCGCCAGACCTTGAGAAGCGCCAATTGTTTTGACCAACAAATGGACAATTAGGGACATATTTTGAGGTGGTATTCCTTTTATTCTCCTCTCCTCAACTGCGACAAAGCTCCCTTCTTCAGTGCGAATTGTATATTGACGGGCATTGAACTCTTAAGCTGTCCGTTGGCTCCTGACTCTTTCTTCTCAGCAGTTTGCGCAAAATTGCGCCCCGATGAGACGAGAGAAGGGATGAGGCAAAGGGAGATGGTGTGGAGGGGGCGAGGGGTTTGCGTTACTTGAGGGAGGTGGGGACATTTGGGGGACGTCTGCTGAAGGGCTGAACTTTGAACGGCTTCCCACCCCCATTCGAGTCGAATTGAGTTGCTGGCGTTAATTGGAAAGAGGCAGAAGGGGGCAAATGTGCCACTTTTGTGACTTCCCGTCTGGCTTCCACCCTCGGGCGAATGAATTATAGTATACATATTTTCGCCTCTTTCGAGAGACAAAATAAGCTCCACTTTGCAATCCACCCGAGAGACAGACACTATACCTGATTCAACGTGTGCCCTTTCCAGTCCATGTCCTCCCCAGACGGCTAATGAGATGTCTCTTATTGTTTGTTGTTTATTGTCCTCCGATGTGGCTCTCATTTGCCCGTTCCAGTCCATCGCCGTCTCCCTTTGCCCAGTACCCGTTGTCCACCAAATTGGCACTTGCGCATCTGCACCGGTTGGGGTCGGTACCGAGAATTGCACAGCACTCAGGCTTCCGCTGTTTGTTTTGCTTTGATGTCCGCGTCCCCAGATAATCCGATTCCTCCCCCACTCCCCTTCCGCTGTTTTTGCATTTTGCACAAGTGGACGTCCGAACCCAGCGCAAACACATTCGCTGGCACCAGAAATCAGCTGCTGGCAAACAAGGCCTCCCATAAGCCCTTTTCCGAGTCCAAAATTTGGCTGGAACTGCAACCTGTGGGAAAGGGTCGACGGACTTGGGCAATTGGCTCGATGGCACTCACAGCGGCCGCTCATCCCACTCCGCGGGAGTGCCTGCCATCTCCAAATTAATAAAATTCCAGCCTTGCTTTTGCTCCCCTCCCTCGCGCCAAATCCCCCTCCAGTGCCAAAAACACCGAACTGCCGTTTGGGCAGAGTGTGCGTTGTCCTCGGCCTCTCCCCCACTTGGAGCCACTTCGGCCAATAAATATGTTTGAGTGGCAAAATCCACTTGCCCGGCCACTCTCTCTCGCTCTCCGCCCGTTTTTTGCTCTCCTCTTCACTTCTTCAAATTGTTGCGGCCAAATTATAATTGGGGAACCCTTTTGCTCCCCAGTTTTCGCATTTCTCTCATCAAACGCACAAAATGACGCAAACGGAAATGAACATCGTTCTTCTGCTGGCTGATTCGCCCTCTCCATTTCAGAGCCATTTCACACCTCTCTGAAATTGATACACGTGAGAGGGAGTGGAAACGGGACAAATTGGGGCTGGGCGGCCAAAGGCGAAGGTGGGAGGGAAACGGCGATCCTCTTCTGGGTCACAAAGGTGGCATTTTGGCGTCCAAACAGCCGAACAAACCCGCGGTTTGGGCACCTTGGCGAGGCGCACTTTTGACGACCCGCATCGGCCCTCCCTCTCAATGGGCTATTCCCATTTTGGGGCCCTCCTATTTTTGTCCTCCCCCACTTCCACTTTTGTGCAAGAGTGCGCCATTTGCGGCCAATTGCGCCCTGTTTGCCAAATTGGAGCCGCACCCTCCTTCATCATTCACCGCCTCCGCCGCCCATCTCCTCTTCTTCAATTTTCCGTGTGGGACCGCCTCGAGCGATGGGTGAGGGATATTCGAGACAGGCCGGAGAGGGAAGTTCGCCCCCCGCTGAGCACACAAACGTTTATTTGCCGCGAGACGAGATGATGATGCCGGCCATCCCCCGAACAACTCTGGGCAAGAACACATTCCGTCCTTTCGCGAAAACTCCACGAGATCAGTGGGAAGGAACACAGTCCCAGCCAAACTTTGCAGTGCCCACCCCCGTGCACAACCATTTACCACATAAAGGCCACATTGCATACTTTTTCGCGCGCCGACCCAAAATTGGCCGGCAATTTGCGCCCTTTCTTCCCGCCGCATCTGTTTTCCCGTCTTGCGCCTTTGAGTGCCACCCTCACTCTTGCTCGCTTTGAGCCCTCTTTTTGTCGTCTGTCTCGCCAAATATGTTTATTTTTGTTCGCAGAAAGTGCTTGCTTTCAGCGAAAACAATACCAAATGGGCAACGAACACTCCACAACCTCCACAACTCTGCTCGCCAACAACAAATCGCACCATCTCCGAAAGATGAGCAAGGCCCAATCGAGCACATTGCTGACCGAGATGGGCAACAACAACAACGACAAGGGCAAAGTGGAGAAGTAAGCCAAAGACTTGCTTGGCCCTTCTGAAAGTGCTTTCTGGACCGGAGCATGGCTCCTTTGTATTGGTCCTTTAGGGAACATTCGGTTGTTTTTTGTGACGTTTTTGTTAACACTCGACTTGGCAAAAACAGAGAACACTCGCTTATCTTTTTTTGCAGCTCGTTGAGTTCGCCGATTGTGAACAGCCGCAAAGTGAGCGGCGCTTACATTAAGCACTCGCAGAGCAAACAGTTGCAACAGCAGCAGATGCGCCAGCGCAGCAAACTGGCGGAGGCAGGGCGCACCAATAAGCTGGAGAAACAGTCGAGCACGTCGAGCAGCAGCAGGGGCAGTCAGGACTACTCGTCGGGCGAGAAGGAGGAGAGCTCCGGTGGCACAGCTACGGCCGGAAGCGGGACTCCGGTGCTGTTGGCCAAGAAGCACAACATGAAAAACAACTGGCTGGCCAAACACCGCAAGGAATCCTACTGCTCCGAGATCGCCGTCAATGGCGGGGGACTGACCGTCCAGCAGCAGCAGCAGCAGAAACGACAGCGGAGCGCCTCGTTGTGCGCAACTCAGATGAAGGCGGATTGCCAGGTGGCAAAAAGCGTACAGAAGAATTTAGTATTGTGGAGAACCACCGTTTTTAAGGCAATTGCGGCACTTTCCTACCAGCATGCGCTCGGCAATGGCGTCAATGGCATGAACGCGAGGAAGGCATCCACGCAAGGCGTAATGCCGGCCCTGACCCGCCTTCGCATTCAGCAATGTTTCCGCAATGCAAAGTGGCAATCGTTCGACTTTCTTTGTGCCAAATCCCGCTTTTATCTTTTAGACCGGTCATTGGGCACCAGATTCTAAAGCGGGCTAGCACCCTCCGCCCCGAGTTCAAATCGTTCCTCGGCCATCTGCGCGAGGAGAAGGCAGACGAGTTGGCCAACGACATCTACGTGCTGGTCACGGAATGCGTCGCCAACGTGGAACTGGTTTAAAATTAAAATGGTAAAAAATAAAAATTTCAATTCAATACAGCCCTCCCACGTGGCGGCGACTTCGTTCGCGTTCGGCGAAATGCACGCACAGCTGTGCCATGTTGGCTTTCGCCCCGACTTCTTCTCCGTGATTGCCGACGCAACCATCGCGGAGTGCGTGAGACTGGACGGTGGCACCCAAAAGCGATGCGAAACATTGCTGGCCTGGTCCCAGCTGATGCAGTTCATGTTTTCCAATGTCCGGGACGGCTACTACGCGGAGGTGCGCCAGCAGCGTCGGTCTTCGCTCCCGCAGCAGCGACTGCTGCTCAAACAGGCCAGTCTGGCCAAGGTGCAGCAGCAGCAGCCGCAGCAGGAGGAGGAGAAAGAGGGCAGAGTCGGGGGGTCGCCCCTGGAGATACTGAAGGAGAGGAAGAGAGTGCTGCAGCTGCAGCAGAGCAACATCTCATTCGACATGGACCTGTGAGGCAGGCAGAGATGGACTGGTTCAGTACACTTTCCCAGACACTTGACACCAATACAAAATACATCCGACGAGATACCACATTCACATGTTAAACATGACCCAGTTAAACCAAATATTCCAATGCATTCCCAAAACATATATTTGTGCATGTAAAGCATTAAAGAATTGAATGTTCATTCCTCATGGAATTAATTGTACACTGTGCATGGGCCAACTGTCACTTTTCAGCGATACCAATTAATTTCCTCACGCGTTGTGTTACCGATTGAAGACTTTTTTCACCGCATCCACCCCGAATTCGCTCTGCACCTTTTTGAATTGTGCGCGCATGTAAACGTTTTCGCGCAGCAGCTCCTTCAGCCGCTCGTTCCTCTCCAACACAGTTGACTCCAGCATCCCGATACTGAAAAGTGGCCTATAAGTTATACCTTTGCCCGTGTTTAACTCACCGGTTGTCGCATTTTGCCAGCTCCTCGCGCAACTGGACATTTTCATGCTTCAACTTGGCATTGGTCAAGTTTAACGAGCAAAAGTCCTCTATCTTCCGTTGGGCGGCAATCATGCGGCTTCTCAGTTCATCGATATCGAAGCATTGTGTTGAGTCAAATTTGAGCAGTTGTTGGATGGAATGCGCTCCTGCATTTCCGCGTCCTCGATTGTTGGGTGGACGAAAGGTGAGAGCTCGACTGCTGCTTTGGACCTGATCCAACAGCAGCTGCTCGCGCGCAGGCGAAACAAAGTGCGCCCGCTGTTCTCTTGTGGGTTCCGTAACCACGATCACGTGTTGTTCCTGGCTTTGAAGGCACGAATTTGAATTTAGATTGACTTGCTCGGGTCTAACTCACCCATAACCTTGCTCGGAATCCCCAACCCCACCCGTCTCCTCGACATCCACTTCTACCTCTGCTGCAACATCAACTGCAAGGGATAAACTTTTATTGCCTAATGCGATTGAATCAATTGCAGTTTTGTCAAATTCATACCTCCATGTTCGTCCATTTCCCCTTTCGCCCATTTATGTCCCTCAACTCCTTCTTCCACTGATACTTGTTGGATTGTGCGTTTCTTCGATCGAGCACGTGAAAAATTAACTTTCACTCTAAAATTTTTACCCGACTAAGAAGGCTTAATATTTTCGGCCTACTCATCATCATCATCAGGATGCTCGTCGACACGATCTATTTGTTGCTGTCTGTTAGATCCGCCAGCGCCGATTGTCGAATGGTCACGCAATTCGTATTGAGATACAACACGTCGACGCCCTGTGTATTTTTAGATTTTTTACCATTCAAAATATGGCCAAAACGCAAATCTCACCTCCTCTGTATGAACGGGATTGTTTCGCGTTGGTGAAGAAGGGAGATCGATTGAAGGGTTGCATTGATATTTAAATATTTAGGTTGGTTTAGGATTTAAGACGATGAATTTTAATTTTTTGTTTTCTTTTTCAGTTTTCAGGTTTTCACCCGCGGCAGCATACAACCTACAACCAGGCTCCACAGGCTACATATCTTCTCTACACTTTTTAAATGAAAAAAAGCGAAAATCTAGTGAAGCGAATTCTCTGATTTTTTGTAATTTATTTCTCTGCGGTGGCTATCTCTTCACTCGCTGGTGTACGAAACGTCTGCGGTACGAAACGTCTGCCTTTTATTATAGGTACGAAATGTCTGGATTAATTTTTTTTGTAATAATAGTATTAGGCTTAGAAATAAGCTTAAGCTTATAAAGTTGCTTGGCTACACATTAGACTAGGACTTAGGCTTAAACGGGGGGAGGCGTAGTAATGAATAATGAATTACTAGTATATTGCGTACGTAGACGTTTCGTACGCTCGCCCTCTTCACTTTTTAACATTTAACAACATTAATTAATCCATTTTTATACAATTTCATGCATTTATATTAGATTTTGCATTTAGTATGTATTAAACCATGCATAAATCAGTTTAAAAAACATCTGTCGATGAAACCGCGAACTGCTCATTACACCAGCAGTAATCCACGTAATACCTAATCTTGATACCTACACCCCTAGTTTTTCAAAAAAAAAAAACTAAAATGTGCCGTTGAAAAAAGCGTTGATGACAGGAATTAGATTGAGTGGTTGAGATTATTTTCTTCCTTTATTCCAATTCAGCCAGCCGAATTGCTTTTATGAATGGCCTCAAAATAATAATTTTGCCCGCCAAAATATTTACCTACTTAACACAACACTACATTTCTACATTCCATTCTTGCCATTTGCTCAAATTAATAATCGATTAGCTTTGTCAATCACTTTATACGATTTATCAAAAATGGCCGAGGAATTCATTATTGCCAAATTCGACTATCAAGCACAGGAAGAACAGGTTTTGTCGTTTTTACAACATAGAGCCTACGTTGAATACAGGAGTTATCAATCACGAAGAACGAACGGTTGCGATTGCTGGATGACAGCAAACCATGGTGGAAAGCGATGAACGACAGAAACCAAGTCGGCTTTGTACCTAGCAACTACGTGAAGAAGGAGTCCGCCGGGGGAGACAAGGAGAATCTGCGCTCAGCACTGAGCCGATTGAAGAGCACAGAACAGCCGCCAATAGCACACAGCCATAATAATGGGTCCGCACCAAAATCGAGCTCGACCGCAGTTGTACTGTTTGATTACTCCCCGCAACGGGTATTCAATTTGCTATTTTTCACATTGACATTCAACGAAAAAATAAAGGATGACGAACTAGCTCTACGTAAAGGCGAGAAGTTACACGTGATTGACAAGTCGTCGGATGGGTGGTGGAAGGGCGAAGAGGAGATGAGTGGCCGCAAGGGCTGGTTTCCCTCCAACTATGTGCGAGAAGACGGCGAAGAGGACTCGGAGAGAGGTCAAAATGGCGTCGGCTGGATGAATGGAGGGAGCAATGGGCCGATGTCCACACAGCAACCACCGAAAGGCCCTCCAAATCCCCGCCGGATTCACGAGGTTCAACAGCCATTTTTGGGAAACGTTATTCGCATTTTGTCTTCCAGATTGTGATGTGCTTGTATTCGTTCGAGGCCCAGGGCCCACAAGAATTGTCCTTCACCAAGCACGAGCGACTGGATGTTATTGATCACCCGGTTGATGTAATGCGATTACAAATCCATATAGTAGTGGAAGTCTAATGGTTCTTTTGGAGGACCCCGAATGGTGGATGGCCCGCAACCATTACGGCCAAACGGGGCTGGTCCCCACCAACTACATCGAGGTGCTGGAACGAAACCCGGCCAGGAGCGCGTTTGACGCTGCATTGCCCGTTGTTCCGGTAGCCTCTTCCTCGGCGTCCCCCTTACTGCCGCCCTCCCCGCAACCGAGCTCTTACATTGGCGGAACCGGACGGTAAAATCCGGCCAAAACTTCAAAATTTGAAGAACCATTTGCAGAGAGCAACTCACTGGACCGTATGCGAGACAGCCCTGGTACTACGGCCATATCACACGCGAACAAGCCGATTCGCTGCTTAGAACGCGCGGCACTGAGGGCGATTTTCTGGTAAAAGGAGAGCTAATCTCGCGAAATGATTGGCTCTACAGGTGCGCGACAGCGAGTCGAAGCCGGGAGACTTTTCCGTCTCTTTGCGAGATGCCACCAAAAACAAGCACTTCTGGGTGCAGTATGACGCAAAAAGTCAGCAGTTCGTCATTGGGAACAGGAGATTCGATTCCATGGAAGCACTCATTTTGTGGGTGAAGGACGACAAATTGGTGGCAAGCCGTGTTCGCAATTTCAGACACTACATGGGTGCTCCGATATTCAGCGATGGAATGGTCAATCTTTTCCTGAGGAAGCCGTTGCCGAAATGAATGGGAGGGCTCAAATTATAATACTCTGGCCGTTTTGAACCGACACACCGATTGATATATTGCACCAAAATCTACCACCAATCGCCCAAAAGCACTTTCAAATGAACTAATAATTGCTGCATTTGGAGAAATTTAGAAAATGGTTCTTCTTCGATTGTATTTAAGTACATACAACAGAAAGTGGGGGAAAGGAAGTGGTACGATTTGGGGAATCAGGCGGGAAGGAACTTCTGTTGTTCGCTTTCCTTTCCCTCGGCGCATTCCCCTTTGTCGTCGCAGTCCAGTTTGACGGCGTCCAGGTCCACTCCCTTGGTGTCCACCAGCCACATGTACGAGACGAACAGGTTGGCACTGCCGAGTAGTACCACCGCCAAATAGGCACTCGCGCCCCACCGGTCATTGAGGAAGACGAGCTGAAAGGAGGGGGGGGGGTGGACAAGACGTGGACTGGGAAAGGAACCAGGGGGGCGAAGAATCCGCCAACACGCGCAATCATGGAGCAGGATCCGACTGAGGAGGCACGCATCAGGGTGGGCATTGACTCAACGGCCGAGAGCACGTTTGCGTCCCAGGTGAATTCGAGAAAGATCACGCCAAACAGGTTCACCAAAATGATCCACACTCCCTACAGCAAGGAATCATTCATACAATGTTTTAGGCACACACTTTTTGCTTGCCATGCCTCCACCTCCGCCGTGCTACTCCTTGTTCTTTCGCCCCTCTGATTCCTTTATGCCCATTTTTGTCCTAAAGTGGGCGTAGTAAACGACCCTTCCTTTTCAGTCTATGCCTTCTTGTGGAGACTTGGCTTACCACTGGGGCCAACAGAGAGCCAAACTGGGCGATCAGGGAGCACGAACCGAGGGCGGAGGCACGCAAATGGGTGGGCATCAACTCGGTGCCCGACAAATAGCACGCATCCCAAGTAAATTGGATGAAAATGTTGCCGAGCTGGTACAAAACCAGCACGACTACTGAGTTCTTTTTGGCGAGAAGCAGAATTAATGCGCTGACAGAACAACACACTTACGTCATATTTGAGGATGATGAGCGCAGTGAGCAACAGGAAGCAGAGCACAACCACCAACTGGGCACATTGGTGCAGCGTGCGACGAGAGAAGCCTGGCCAATTGCTATCCAACACAAAAAGGAACTAAATGTTCGGACATGCATATATTCTCCTCATTATTGCTAAACAAACAATTTTGGAGATGATGACGGGGATGGAGAGAAGCCACTGGTTGAGGAACAGATCGCCGCTGATGTTAGAGCTGTTCAAGTCGATGGAGTAGGAAGACAGCGAAGAAGTGAACCACATCATCCACAACACCAGCAGTTTAGCGAACAGAGTTCGGTCACGCACCAGAGCACTGAAATGTACGGAATCAGATGTTGTGACCAAAAAACAAGTTTTTCCAGAATTCCTCACATAAAATTGCTCTTCTTCTTTTCCGAAATTGGTGCTCTCTCCACCGATTCGAACGGCACTCCGGCCAGTCTTGCCATCCATTTCTCGCTGCGTTCCATCTCCGCAAGTTTGTTCTGACTGTGCAACCAAGTCGGACTCTCCGGCAAAAAGAACGCAATCAACAAGAGGGCCGGCGTAGAGGCTAGAGCAGAAGCGATGCTTGCAGATCGCCAGTCCGGGAACAAGTAGCAGAGGAATGTGAGGAAGAGACGCGAAATGCCCTGAAAAAGGAGGCAGACAGTGAATCGGAAGTCCGTTGGACTTACCCAATTGCAAAATGTGCGAAGCACCATTCGATGTTCGGCAGGAATAATCTCCATCGTGAAGGTGGCAACGACAACCAGCGTCCCGCCCATTAGGAAGGAGACGGCGAAGCGTGCCAGCAACAGCACTTGCCAGTTGGGCGACAGGGACGAGAGGCCGAGTGACAGTAACCCGGCGCCGAATGTGTAGAGTCCGACATATTTGCGTCCAAATTTATCCGACAATGGTGCCAAAAACAGCGTTCCAAGAAGCACTCCGCCAAATTGCACTTGACTGTAGAGTGCCTTTTTATAGGCGCCGGACCCACAAATCCAGTCAAAATCCACGGCTGCGGATCCAAATGGACTAGGCTCAAACTGCACCAAATCGAAGGGGCACTGTTCGTACACTGCACAGTCTTTGCCAAAAGGGGATTCATCATCATCATCGTTAACAAGTGAGGAATTGATTGGCGCTGAAGAGGCACATCGCCATCGTGGAGTGTACGTTGTGAAGATGCCGAAGAGCATCTGGACCGATTTAGTAATATTTTTAGAAAAAGTAACAAATTGAATAAGTTTTTGATATTGCTATTAGTCAAGGTGACCTGGGTGGCGAACATGATGGTGAGTTGCCAGCACAGAAACACCAATACGTGAAAGCGGTTCAGAGAGGTCATTATTGGCTACTTTTTTGTTCGGAATATTTGATGCAGTAAAGAGAGTTCAAAAATTTCCAACGAACAACAGAACTGATTATTGGAGTGAACTGTGGGGAGGAGGGAGCGCTGGACCAATGAGTTCCGACCAATGAGTTCCGCGGTTTTGGTCGGCTTAAGTCAATAATTTAGATAAGTGCGCTTACTGCTTGTGTCATGAACAGAGCGGGCTGATAATTGATAAGGATCATAAAGAGAAGCGAACGACCGATAGGAACTATGGACACAAGCCTCAAACCCTCAAGGACTAGCATCTTCCATTCCATTCGAAAAACAAGGTGGAATGGCATATTGTCTTTGTGCATATAAAGTAGTTTGTGTATGGAGCATGAACACAAAAATTCCAGAATAACAAATTAATAACCTTATTAAAATTTAAAATGATCGACCTTGATTTTAGCTTGTGATAAGCGAATTTAGAAATCTATGTATTACAACTGGTAACATCCAGATTTACAGTAGCAGAGAATTAATTAGTTAATTACCTGTAGCAGGGAACCAAGGGATATTTAATATTTATTTGTATTTTAAATTTCCAAATGGCAATATTATATGTGGCGAAATGTCCAAAAAAGGGGCTAAAGCTAAAGTAGGGGTGGCAAAAAGCACAAAACGCACAAATACGCACATTGGTCATAGACGCAGAGAAGGGATGAACAGCGAAAATGTGCGTTCGAACAGACGAACGTTACAAACAAAAACGAACAAAAAGCAAGCTAAAGGTAAAGGCTATTTGCTAATTGCTGTAAGGCCTTAAGCTTAAGGCTTAAGCTGCAGCTTAAGCTTAAAACAAAATATGAAGCCTCCAATTTTTGGCAGCAAATATGTTCAAAAATCTTCAAATATTTGTAGCGTTTTAAGCCCCTCTTTTGCGGCCTTATTAATTATTATACTTTTTCGATTGGAATGCTATATATTATTAAAAGTAGAATTAAAATTGAAAAACCTTCTTTGGTTCGATTTTTGATTATGTCGGTTCATCTTCATTTTATTTTCGGTTAAAAAATAATTACGATCTATCGCTAGCATCTATTAAATATGGTTTCCGAGCTTTTGAATGGATTGCGATTGGATGGTGCATTGGTTATTGGGCATTTTGGCGACCAATCTCAAGGTTCGTAATAAAGATTAAAATACCGATGGAAAAACCCACAAAATATTTGTTTCCAGTATTTTCTGAAGAAATGAAGGCACTTGTTGATGTAAATCCATCTGCGACAATTTGTCAAGAATTCAAAGGTTTCAATTATTCTGAGATTAATTTGGCTTAATGCCGATCAAGGTCAGAAATTCCCGAGCGAATCGTTTGCGCTGATCACAATTCTTACGTGTCCCAAAGCCACTCCTAGTCTGGACACCTTGTTTGATGTGGCGTTCGAAGCCTCCTCGCCCGATGGACAGCTCCATCTATTCATCCTGCAGTCCGAAGAAAAATCAACTGAAGCCAATTCACTTCAGAAATCGGCCCGACTAGCGGGCTTCATTGATATCCACGTTGCGAACATCCGCGAGGATGTGCTTAAACTGGAGGCGAAAAGACCCCCGTTCAGTTCGATGGGACAAAAACTGAGACTTCCCCAACAGAGGTTTGGTGGATTCGTTTGAGATGCTCAATAAACACTGATTTGGACCCTTTCAGCAATTTTTCCGCTGTGCAAGTCCCTTGCAATGCCGAGGCGGATGACGATCTGATAGACGAGGATACACTGCTGGAACCGGAGGATCTGAAGCGTCCGATGCAGCAAGGCCAGTAGTAGACCCATCACACAATTAGGGGCCATCACGCAATCAGTACCCAGTTAAGCCCCGCCCAGAATTCAATCTGGTCCTTTACACCGCTAACATGGCTTAAAATTTTGCAAGAAAAGGCACCCCAAATATTGGACAACCATCTTACTCCTTGTTTTAGCAGTGTTTTCGTGTTTTGCTTTTTGTCCATAAAGGTTTTTGTAAGAGTTTTGACCAATGGCGTCCTGTCTCATATTTCTTACCGAAATAAAAAGACGTATTGGTCACTCTTTCAACAAACTTTAGCGTCGTGAGCTTATCGTTAAAGAAATTTAAGTTTGCCAGTGCTTCGGGGCTCGGGTAATGCCCAATTGGGGTATGTGGACTCCACAGGCATTTAAGGTTGCGGCCCGTCGAAAGATGGCGAAGCGCCCAAGAAGCGTCGTGCCTGCAAGAACTGTACTTGTGGATTGGCCGAGATGCAGATGACCACCGAAGAGGAACAGCCCCAGCAAGCGCCGGCGAAATCGTCTTGCGGAAGTGTGAGTGCTGACAGTCGAATGTTCTCCTCCGATTCCAGCCCTTCAGTGCTACTTGGGCGATGCCTTTCGATGTGCCACGTGCCCCTACCTTGGCCAGCCGCCGTTCAAGCCGGGCACCAATGGCGCCGTGAAGCTGTCTACCGTGGACGACATCTGAGTGTTTGATCGCATTTTGCTTCCAACAGCCATGTATGACTCTCCAGAGTCCAAATCCCCAATCGCTAGTTGATTTTTGGACTCTCATTTGTTTTCTTTCTGCTGATCGGGAATAATTGGCTATAAAAGTTTCAAAATGTTTCCCCACGGAATTTGGAAATGAACGATTTTAACCATTTATTGCAAATTGGCACTTGCATCAAAATCCAAAGCTAGTGATTGTGGCCAAGGGCCCCTCAGACTACTTATAGATGAATGAATGGAGGTTGTTGCCACTTGCAAGAGACTAATGATTATTTTCCACAAATCGACTGAATAAATGGATCAAACTAAATGCACTGTGATGTTGGCTATTCATCGATTGGTTGTTGGTCGGGCGGAAGGAGGAGAGAGATAGAGAGCTATTTACACAGTTGGCGATTGCAGTCCATTCATCAGAGAAGAGTAGCTTTGCAAAATTATTGTGATTGGGGCTGGAGAGAGAATTCTCTTATATATTGGGAGATCTGGCGGAGGTCAGAGGACGGAGAGGCGGGGAATGTGTGTGTGTGGGTCCGGGCACTTCATGCACTGGCGGCCGCGGCAGCCGGCGCGGGGGCTGCTTTCTTCGGTCCGGCGGCCCTCTTTGCTGCCGCTTTCTTCGGCGACGCCTTCTTCCCTCCAGCCGCCTTCTTCGGTGCACGAGGCTTCTTAGCAGCGGCGGCCTGCAACCAGAAGAACAGATCAAGTCAGGGGCACTCGTCTACGGTCCCCAGTTACCTTCTTTGCGGGGGACTTCTTGGCTGCTTTCGGTTTCTTCGGCGACGCCTTCTTCACCGGTCTGGCCGCCTTCGGACGGGCGGCCGCCGCAGGAGCAGATGCAGGGGCGGCGGGTGCTGGCGCTGCCGGGGCAGCAGCTGCGGACGCTGCCGGGGCCCTGGCCTTCTTCGGCGCCGCTGCCTTGCTCGCACCTGCAGCTCGCTTGGCTGCAGCCTTCTTCGGCGAAGCTCTCTTCGCTGCCGGCTTTCTGGCTGCACCACCACTGGCCTTCTTCGGCGCGCTCTTTCGCGGGCGCTGCGGTGCCGATGCACTAGACTTTGCCTCGCCAAGTCTGAACGATCCCGACGCGCCAACGCCCTTCACCTGCTTGATGGCGCCCGACTTAACTCCCTTGCGGATGGACTGCTTCAGTTGCGCATTCACCTGCAAAGGTCGAACTGGACGGGACTCTTCCTTCCCATCCCTACCTTGGCTGCGTTCTCTCCAAGACTGTAGTGCGACATGATGTACTTGAGGATGGCCAGTCGGCTCGTGCCCTTCTTGTCACGCGATTCAGTCAGCGCCTTTCGGATCATTGAGTTGTACGGCGGGTGGTTGGCCGGACTCTTCGGCTTCTTCACTTTCGGCGACTTCGGTTTTGGCGCCTTTTTCGGCGAAGCGCTTTTTTTCGGGCTGGCCTGGGCGGCCGGCGGTTGAGGCGAACCAACAGCAGTCATTGCGATTGTGCAGAATGAGAATTCGACAGTTGTGAATTGGTCAGAGAGGAAAGAATCGAGCTGAGTGGGCTTAAAAGGGAGAATTCATTTAAAAAATGCTAAAAAAGGGGACGCGAAAAAGGGCGCGCAAACACATATATTTGGCGGGTAAACAATTCGGCCATTCTTCTTCCTATTTATTGCTTGCCGTATATTTTGGCTTGTTTTCGACAGAATGAGGAAGGAGGCGAGGAGAGGCGAAGGCGGTGGAGAAGGGAGCCAAAATGTGGCTGGGGTGGGGAGGACTGGGAAGGGAGGGAGCGGAGTGACTGACTCTCCTTCCCTCCCTCTGCTGCTGCCTTGCGCCCGCCCATCGACCAAGCGGAACAAAAAGACCCGTTTTAGCTGGTTGGGCGGGTGTGCGCACGCAGGGAACTCCGCGGAGCGAGAGCCCAGGTCGGACGGACACTGAATTGTGCGCAAACCAGCTTGACTCGGAGCCGAGTTTGGTCCAGAAGCCGGTGGAATTTGGACGAGAAAAAGACGCCAAAAGCCGGGGAAGAATGTCGGCTTTCGAATGGTGGCCGAATGGTTGGAGGGGGAAAAGGGCGAATGCGGCAAATGGGCTTGAAAGCGGGGCATATCCTCGATTTGGGAACACTCGTCGCACTTCGACGCGGAGTTTTGCGCTTCAAAACGCGCGAATTCTGTTGCAAGCGGATTTTTGGTTTGGCCAGAATGTGCCTGATATGATAGACGCCAAATTTGGTGGAAATGTCCACTTCCAGCGAGGCGGGATGGCCCAAACTGGGAACGGGTAAACCTTGCAGTAGATGCTGGCTCGCCAAAGTGCTGACGAGATGGCCCCCATTTTGCTTTGTTTCTCGGAAAATTTGACGTCAAAAGAAAGGCCGAATTCACGAGAGATCCACCCACCCAAACTCTAATATCTTTCGGCATTGGGATCGAGCGGAAGACGATTTTTGTGAATTGTTTTTAATCTTTACGTGCACTCAGGGAACATCCCTCGCTCCCTCTGTCGCCGCTGTCAGGGTCTATCGATTCTGCGGGAACGCCCCCCCCCCAACTCGTTACTTCTAAGTTAAAACTTGGTCTAAGCTCAGCTTACGTCTTAGTCTAAAGTGTAGCCAAGTAACTTTTTTAGCCTAAGCCAATGAGTGTTATTCATTTAAAGTAATATGATACGGTTTTGGACCTCTCAAAACTACACATGAATCTTTGGCATCAAATCACGTTACGGTTATGAACAGGAGGCAGGAGGGAATAAAGGCGGCAGAAGTTAATTTGACTCAACTGGACACATTTTCCCCTCTGGACCGAGACGACATTCGCAAGCAGGATACGCGGCTGGACGAGGAAGTCGGGATTGCGGGCATTTATTTACAAGCCCCAACACAGGAGACTCGGAACACTAACGATGCCGCATATTGGGAGTGAGCAATGGAGATTTAAAAAATCAAAAAATTTGCAAAAAAAATTGACGGCATCCACTAACGGCATGCATGGGCAGATAGATAGGCGTGAATTTGGGAGAGCAGCGACGGGATGTACTACTGCTGTCCACAGTTCTGCCCGGACAGGACTCCCTACTTCGCGTACGAATATAAGGAAGAAAATATGAGGATAAAGATTAAGCGGATGAGGAAGAGAATGAGGAGGAACCCTTTCGTACCATTCCAAGTATTTGGAAACGATATCAATGAGAACAATCTTGAAGCTGAAATTCAGAATTGAAAGAAAAGCGGCGTTTGGAACGCGAAAGCAAAATTGCTATGTGAATTGATATCGACGGAAAAGATACACAAGTAGTATGTCTGTCTGGATTATCGGCATCCAACACGAGGAATTCTAGACAACAAATTTATTTTAAAATAATCAACAATTGGAGTGCGCTTCTCTCGGTCAAACGCTCAGTGCTGGTGCCCCAGTTGTGCCAGCAGCGCGTTGATCTGCATCTCCTGCGCGAGGTTGCGCTCGCGCAGCGCGGCAACTTGCGTCTGCAGCGCGGCAACTTGCGTCTGCAGCGCGGCAACTTGCGTCTGCAGCGCGGCAACTTGCGTCAGCAGCGCAGCAATATGCTGGTTGTGCTGCGCCGTCTGGGCGTCCAGTTGCGCCTCCAGTGTGGAGACTTGCTCCTGCAGCGCTGCAGCCTCCAAGTCTGCGTTTTGCGCCTGAAATTTTAACTACAGTCTATTTACGCTCTTGTTTTTTTCAGTAAACCGAGACGCGGACTAAACCGGGACAGAGATCAGTAACTTAAATTTCCCATAATGATATTCCAGTAAATTTGAAGGTACCGCATTTTTTGCACCGGTTAGCCGGGATTTTCCCCAATTCGGGATCCCGGGTGGCAACACAACTATTATCATCATTCTTACTTTCAGCCATTTTCGTGCATTTTTATGCTCCATTGCGCAAGTGGTGACATAATAGGGTTTGCGGTAGTTCATTTCTTTGGATATAGTAGGATCAATTATTTGCGTTTTTTGTAAGGAACTGACAGAAATGGATGGGTGGGGTTATTCTGTCCGAGCCCCACGCTGGCGAGTATTTGTATCCATCAAACTTACCACCAAAACAGGGGCCGCGTTGACTGGATGGTTCCCTGGGTTTTGTCCGTGCCCTTGCATTAATAAATCTGGGATGGTAAATATGAATATAAGTGAGTGTCATTCATTTAAAGTAATATAATACGGTATTGGACCTCTCAAAACTACACATGGATCTTTGGCATCAAATCAAATCATGTTACGGCATTCGATTAACAATAAGTGTCAATGGAAACCAACAAAAGAGGTTCAAAAAGTGATAAATGCAAACAATATGTTTCTGGGCAATCAATTCGTGAACAGGGAATTCCAGAGAGCGCGCCGAATGGATGACCACGAGACGGAGCAGTTCACCGAGTGGAGCTCTTCGAATGCGCGCCCAATGCTGTCCGAGTCCGAAATGCCGTACAGAGCTCAAGTTTAAAGTAGGGCTGGTCGGGATTGAAATCTCCCGGTCGAGAGTCGTTAGGATTATCCTTGAATCACGATCCCATTTTTTCAATTTGGCTGAGCCCATTGGCCGAACTCACATATTTGCCGTATCTGAAGTGCTGCCAAGCATTGAACTTGCGCACATGGGCCCGGTCGGCCAGCACCCCGGTGTAGAGCACATCCTCAATCGCGAACGCGTTCACCTCCATTGTGGCGTTAATGATCGTCGACACCGCCTCGTTGGACAGCAGATAGGTTGGACCGTTCATGTACGGCAGATATGGGCTAGCTGGAACACCGATCGAGGCATAAACTTAGAAAGAGTAAATCAATCCAACAAGTCAATTCCTCCCAAAAACTACTTGTGTTCGCTTGGCCCAGATCACTTTGACGCCTCGCCAGAGGCCGCCGAACACACTGGCCGGGTGTTGGCCACCTTCTGTCCGAACTCGTTGTCCATCCACCAGTGCAGACGCGCCAAGTCCGCCACAGTGTCGTCGTCCGTTTTCAGCACAAAGCAAGCGCCCGGGCTATACGCACACTGATATTGGAGTACGACGTAGACCTGAAGAGCGAAAAGGGTTCAGATTTCGTCACTGTCAAAGGAACCTTCAAGTACAAGTTGGCGTACGAGTCCTCCACATCGTACAAGATCAGGTCCGCGTTCACAACGAACTCTTCCAACAGCGAGTCGAACAGCTGCTGCTGTTGCGGCCATCCAATGACGAACTTGAGCGTGATGTTCTCGGCGCTCTAAAACAGGAAACTTGTTGTTGATTTCCTATTAAAATGCAAACCTTGGCTTCCCAAGTCTCGCGTATCTTCTGCCGAGTGTACAGCGCTTCTGGCCGCGTTAGGATGAACACAAAGAGCTCTGAAATTCAGATGATTTTCATCATTAAGTGCAGAAGGAAGAAATAATGGGATGAGGAAGAAGTAAGATGGGATTCAAATTTCAAAGAGTCTCAAGCCAAGGAAAAGATAAGAAATATGGAATACTAAACTACGGCTACGGGATATTAGGATTGCTTTAAAATCGCTATCAAATGCTCAAGTATCAACAGTCAACACCAACATTAACACTATTTGACCGCTGCTCCTCACTATCCAATCAATAATCAATCAGTTCAATTCAACAGAAATAGAAACCAAAAAAGAATGAGAGAGAAGAGAGTTTGAATTTTTTTATTTTGGCAATGTGTCTGTTACATAATTCAAACTTCTAAAACGAATCATGCAGATTGCACATGCAGCAACTGGGCGCCGCAAGCGTTCCTTCGCGTCAGAGGTCATCCGGACGACGATTACATATGTTCAGCAACAGTAGGCCAACAACTATTCCGGCGCCCAGGTTTTCGACCTCCCAGAGAAAGAAGAAGAGGAAAGAAAGAAAATGAAGATTAAAGCTGATAAGTTGGGATTAAAGCTGTAACTGCCGGATCAAGACAGATATCGATGGAAATCTTCGTCCTCTCATCTTCCTTTTTTCCATTCCATTCTTCATCCTCTTACTCATCTGAGAGGTTGGAAATCTAGAATTCTAGGCAATCATGTTTTTTAGCAAAATTGGTGAAAGGATTGTTTTTTGGTTGGGTCCCCAATTCTGCTGCCCGGTGCTATGCCGTTTTTCCCGAAATCGGCAAAAACGGGCATTTCCCTAAAATGCATATTCAGCTTGTTCTTGAAATCGGTATCGTTTTTGACGCATATACAAATGAAAACGATTTGGATAATTCACTTATAAATTTAAAATTTTACCTCCATAGCTTCGCCTGTACACAAAAGAATCGCGAAGCGCAGACTGTTCTGGGCCTCAACTTTGGCGCAATAGCAATGGGTGCGGTTCCGGGAAGAAGTTTGTAATAACGGGCCCCCATTCCTCGGCAATACTACCCTTCACATTAGGGGAGCTGATACTACCGTCTGCCTTGATTGGGAGGTTTAATTTCGCGAGTCCCGAACGGATGCGGCCGATTATCGGCGCTTTCTCAACTGGGATTTTACCGATTTCCGATTTTGCGTTTCCAGATTTTTATTTTACGATAGAGAATATCCTTATGATTATTGATTAATGATTATACATACGTATGTAGTACATTATGTACATACTATACTGTACATGCATATGTAATACGTAATACATACTATAATAGCCGAAACTCTGAAATGGCATTCATCGTCCGAATTCTGGAATGTGAAGAGTTGAGTGGGAACGATAGATATGTATGTATCGAAATCCGATGTTTTTCAATTTATACTCTTAATTTTCCCTTTTCCATTTTTACATGAAATCTTTCTTACGCTTATGGTTCTTAGAATTTGTCCATTTCTAGCTTATAAGATGTCTGGTTCTTCCGCAATTCCTTTCATTCCCCCGCCTTCTTCTTCTCTATCGCCGTGTCCCGTCCTCGAAGAACACTCCGCCGTCGATGGCACAATACTTGGGACAAATGCCCTTCTCGCCCTCCTTGCCGGCCGGGCCCACAGGCCCAGGCGGTCCCGACAGTCCACTCGGTCCCGGAATTCCCTCGGAGCCGTGTGGCCCTGCAAATTGGCCGTCACTTTGCATGTCTCCGCTTCCGCTCCAAACTTGCCTTTTGGTCCCGGCGTGCCCGAATTTCCCGGCTGTCCAGGCTTTCCGGGGGGTCCAGGCGGGCCAGGCGGACCGGCCTCACCGGGCGGACCGGGTTCCCCAGGAATGACTTGCTGAACGGAAAACTTAGAACGGACAAACGGGCGAATCAGCAACTTCGTTGGTTGCCGGGGGACCTGGCCTGAAAAGGCGAATGTGCAGACAGGTTCATTCGCCAGACTCACTCTCCTGGCGATCCGGACGGACCGCGTTCTCCGGGAGGCCCAGGCGGCCCCTTGGCGCCTTCGTCGCCCGGCTGCCCCTCCTGCCCGGGCCTCCCCTGGATCCCGGCGTCTCCGTTCTCCCCGGGCGGTCCCTGCAGTCCCGGCAGTCCCGGGGGACCCCTTGGGCAGGGCAGACACGGCGGCGGGGTGACCACCTCGCAGATGGGCGGCACTACGCCGGGAAGGCCAGGTCGGCCGGGCACTCCGGGTCTTCCTAAACTGGGGGGTGCGATCACACTTCCCGCCAACCCTTACCGTGCTTCCCGTTTCTGCCCGGCTTGCCAGGCAGCCCCGGGCGTCCGGGATGGCAGCACTGAGGACGAAACACTCACTCGGGGGTCGTACCCTCACCTTTTCGCACGCCGGTTTGTCCACTCTGTTGCCGGTGTAGTAGCCAGACTGGCGTTCCGTTCGGTTCAAGTGGGGCACGAACGGGGCCTCCTTGAGCAGTTGGATCTGGCTGAGCAGGTCGGCAGCCTTCGGGGAATATCGTATATCAGATGTTTGCCGCCATTGTGGGCCACGCGATCCAACCGAGTTTCCGCAGAATTCGCGCCCCTGGGCGTGTTGTTGGCGCAGCGAGTGGGCGTAATGGTACAGGAAGGGCACGGTCACGGAGACCGCCAGCACCGCCGCCAGCGACAGGCAAAGCGCCGCGTAGGCCACTGCTCGGTAAGCGTGCACCTTGGCCTCGACCTGGGCGTTGGCATTCATCCGACCTGACAAGAATTGGGGGAAAAGCCTGGTCGAGGTGTTCGAAAACAGGACAAATCGAAAGGGATTGGCTGCGGAGGAATGGCTGAAAGGGGAATGGACGCGCCTTTAATTAGACACCGAATGTGCTGGAGGCGAAAATGGCGGGAAAATGAGTGGACGCGCGGACAGTGGGGAGCACCTGTGGGAGACAGTCGCGAGCTGAATTAGAGGCGGCTAATGGAAAAAATATTCCCTCTCCGAATGGGGCGAGCAGGAAGCGGCGGGCGAATTCAGCGCCAGAGCAAGAAGAAAGGGCAAATTGGCGAATTTGATCGGAGCAAAATCGCACAGATCCGGTTCAGGAAATCGTAGAAAATGCAGTCGTTGTTGTGCCCTTTTGTCCTTCCCACTGAAACGGACACAGACAAGCGATGGACGGATGGAATGGAATGGAGTGGAAGGGGATCCAATCTGTGGCGATGGGTGGATGGGATGGGGGGAAGTGTTGTCGTTATGTGGCCTGAGACCGGGGGCTGCGGCATTTGCGCGAAAGGGCCACTTCAGCAGCAGAGCAGGAGCACAGACCGGATCGGAAGGGATCGGGGCCCGGGGCAATTGGGTGTGCGCTGGACCGGCATTGGGCGGGGAAGGCCATCCACCCATAACACAGTCCCACAGTCCCATTCCATTTCGCAGCACTTTGCCCCGCTGAATCGGGAACTGTTTCTATAGCTCTGCCCAATCCACCCATTCCCTGGACTTTCTTCAGTTCTCTTTGCGATTTTGACTTTTCCATTTCCGCCGTTCTTCACTCTCGTGACCCATCAATAATCAGCCCCCGTCCGTCCGTCGAATGTCTCGTTTCGCACATCCATTTTTTGACCACCGCCCAGACAAACAATTCGAGAGCGAGACATGAATTCCACTTTACAGCCGACAGGGAAAATTTGTTTTTGAGGAGAAACGGTTCTGCGATAAACCAGCGGCAGAAGCAAAAGCGCAACAAACGAAAAAACAAACAACAAACTACACGATGCGCGCAAAAACTGGCTCACGCAATCAGACGCACTGAGTCGGCGGATGATGGCTTTTCACTATTCTCCGCTTGGAAGTCCAATTTGGGGCTGATCTCTCGTCTCCACGGGTCTTCTTCTGCTCGCACTTTTGCACTTTCTGCGTCCCACATTTGAGAAGAGTAAAAGTGAGAGAGAATCTCTGACCCTCTCCACGCGACCGGGAACCGACCGAACACTTTACACACCAGTTTGCGGTTTCCAAAGGCAGTTCGCCCAATCCCAACTTTAAACCGCTCTTTATTCCCCCTTTGGCCCAGACCTCGGGATCCAGTGCCTTTGAGCCCAACCATTCTGATCAATTTGATCGGCGACAGTCCCTCCCTTTCTGAGCAATTTCTGCAGCACTCAATTCCCATTTCCCAGTCCACCAATTGCCCGTTCCGTTCCACACTTTTACGCATTTCCTTCGCTCTGTTTTCGATGCCAACCCCACAATTTCGGTCGTTGTTTGACGGCCTTCAGTTTACCCTTTTACGTTTTGTTGTCTAAGACCCGTTTTGTTTTGCCCCAATTGCACACAGCAATCCCAGTTCTCACTCGATCCATCAATCGGAATTGGTTTCACAACGGTTGCTTGTTTGAAGGTTTAAATTAATTCACCCACCACCGCCGATTTTTGGCGCATTCTAAATATTCTAAAGTTCTAAACTCTTAGATCGCATATCGCAACGGCCTCTCTCCACCGGACATGCGCGTTCTTTGACTATTTTTGTTTGTTTGGAATTGCGATTCCCCGAATTCGTGCAGTCAGTCATTCCCGTCGCCTGGTTCTGTGTATTCGCCGATCACTCAATCGCCGCCTCCGTCCATCCCATTGCCCGTTTTTTACTTTTCGCTGATGACCTCGACGCGCGGTTGAAAGGGAAATTGGTTGTGCGGGGATTGACTGAACGCGCGTTGGGAGTGGGAAATAGTAGATCTGTCGCTGGCTGGCTGGTCAGTGTCAATTGTCGGCGGGATCAGTCAGCCCCCCCCCCCGCCAACCAGTTGGTTCCCCTGATTATTGCAACGTTTCCCCTCCCAACCAGCGAGAAGAGTGCCGGCCCACCGCCATGACCAGCGTGGACCTGTGCGCAGTGCCCAGCGACAAGTGCCTGATCGGGTCCTGCTCCGCAGTTGCGGTCACAACCACTCCAGCCGCGACAACGGCCATTCGGCAGCAGAAGCCGCATGTGCGGCTCCGAATGCGGACGCTGTGTCTGGTTGGGGCACTGCTGCCCGGTAGGGGGGGGGGGGAACCGACGGCGGTGGCAAACGCCCTCCGGTCCAGGCATCGGCTGCTACGCGTGCCTGTTCTACACGTTCCTGTTCCAGTCCGACCGAGTGCAGAACTTCACGTCGACCAACTGTCCCGGCGTGAAGAGCTCTTTTCCGCCCGTCTCCTACAGGTAATACTTCACTTCACTTTCCTGCCTATTTAGCCAATAACTCGAATCGAACAAAATCAATCTCACACACCGAAATTAATCACACAATAAGCATTGGAGTCTGGCAGCCGCAGAAGTCGTTCTGGCTGCTGGTGCTGTTCCTGCACGTGCCTGCACGCCTCTTCTTCGGGATTGTAGGCGTCACCCTGGTTCCCCCGCCCACTCAGTGTGTCTGCCTTTCAGGCGTACAAATCGCAGTTCGAACTCGGCGAATCCGAGTACAAGTCGCGCTCTTGGTACGGGACCATGGTGCGCGTGCACGTGCGTCTGATTCTCGTCGAGATATTCGGACTGGTGGCCGTCTCCGTGGTGGACATCGAGAACTACTTCGTGGTCCATGCCATCGCGTACGCCGTCTGGCTGATCTCGTTCAGTGAGTCCCCCGGACATTTGCGCGAGGCACAGCCGATTCAGACTTCAACATGCTCTTTAACACCCTTCTGCACCATCACTCTGGGATCAGGCGGCTGCGCAAATCGGTAAGTCCTCCGGTCAGAGACCTTTCACATTAGCACTTCCACTCCGCAGCTGGACACGGTGTTTTACATCAAGGTGCCTGCCTTTGCTTTCTTGGTTGTTTCAATTTCAAGTCCCACACGATGTCAGTGCGGCCTGTGCTACGCCCTCGCCTATCCGCTGTCCATGTCCACCGGGCTCACCTACTTCGGCTACCTGTTCACGTGCAACGGCCTCGGTCAGTTGTCCAGGGTTTCGACTCGCCCATCCCTCTCCAGCGTATGCCCTGTTTTCGCTGGCCGAGTACATCATCGTGGGCTCGAATTCGCTGTACTACTTCCTGCTGATCTGGGAGATGGACGGCTGTGAGCTGGAGCTCTACGTGAGGACCTGAATGGGCGCTGCGGATGAGATTTATTTGCGCTTATTGAACAAACGGATGAATTTACGTGCGAATAAACGAATGGAAAACGGGTTGAGTGAATTGATCAGTAAGGATGAGGGATGAGGAGACCCGGAGAAGCGCAACACAAAAGCATGGATTTGGGAGAAACAAACGTGGATTGCACATTTGCTTGAGTGAGTGAATGAGAATGATGAATTATGAGTGGAGGATGGGGAACAACAGATAGATAAAAAAGCACAAAGTGTAGGTATTGAGTATTGACAAGGGACGATATGTGCGCACTATTCTCGGGAGAAACAACAAGCGAATTGGGTAACAAATAAAATTAATAAGAAATAGTAATACATAAGTCCGTGTCGATGCTCGATCGAATCGATCAAATCTTGCGTTAAATATAGATATGACAAAATGCCAAAGATTTGTCTAAATTTAATAGTGGATTCGGAAACTGGATGTGCAAAATTCGATCGCTAGCGAGCTCTATCGGAAGCACGGATTCGATGGCTCTACGCACTCATTGTTTGCACAGATTATGCGGGATTATTGGGAGGGGACAGTTTTAGAGTTATTGTTTTCGCGGCACTATCTTTCTCGGACAATCGCTACTTCTGTCTGGCCTCCCTGTAGTCCTTCCCGTTCACACTCCTCGTTTTGCCGTTCCGCTCTTCCGGGGCGCGTGCCCCGAAGCAGCCCAGTCCCTTCTTGTAGCAGATGGCCAGCCCAACGAACAGTGCAACGCAGAGCAGTGTGATCAGAAGCACGTTGCGCAGCAACAGCCAGTCCTCAGTCTCGCCCTTGGGCGTTGTCACCCGATGCGGTCTTGTGGTGGTGGATGGGGAGGGGGCGGAGGGGACAGGCTGGCGGCGGTCGGTCTCGGCAGTCGCGGGGCTGGGGTGGTTGGGCACCGGCACGGCGGAAGTGGAGTGCACCAGGGGCTGAAGGGACGGACGGAGTTCGGTGGAGTTGGCCCGCCCCAGGAGCGAAAAGTGGTGAGCCTCTCCCCGGCTTACCGTTCCGCTGGTGCGGTGGCCCTTGCGGGCGGAGGTCGGCCGCACAATCGGCTCGCGCACCTCAATGCCCACCCGGTCGATGTGCTGCTCCTGCGTTGCGCTGTCCGCCGCTGGCTGTGCCGACCCATTTCCGTACTTCTCCGGGTGCAGCTCGAAGTCAACCGGGTCCGACTTGACCTTGGTGCGCTTCAGCTCGAACTTCACTTTGCCTGCAAGGACCGAAGTGTTTTGATTTGAGTCCTCCCACGGCACACCTCCGGCCATGCTCTTCAGCTGGTGGCTCCGCTCCACCAGCAGCTCGTAGTAGAGACGGACCTGCGTTGAGTGGCATTGTGTATTTTTTTGAAAAAAAAGGGAGAAGCCAAGTCAAACCCAATCAACTCATCTAAATGAGGACGGTACCTTCTCCGCGCCGGCGAACACGTCCCTCTCGAACTGCACTTCCGGGGGCAAGTCGTCCTCGTAGGAGGGGCTGTCGTCGTACTGCTGGAACCCAAATGCCCCTTCGTCGAACCTGCATCTACTACCGTCTCTGTGCCGTCCCTGTGCTCCGCAAAGGGCAGAGAGTGCACGCGGTCCGCCTCCGCATCGCTCTCAAGGCCGCTCATGATGATCTGGAGTTGGGACTGGCAGAGCCAGATGGTCGGCTGTCGGCCCACTTCCTCCTTGCTCTGCGCAAACGCAAACGTCATTCCTCCCTCGGCTTGTATTCGTTCCCTGGCGAACCTTTCCGGCGTTGATCCAGAGCAGGTCGTCCAAACTGGGCACCAGCACCTTTCCCTCGCAGTTCCGCCGCTCGGTGACCGGGAACACGTAGTACAGGTGCAGCTGCGAGGGCCGCAGGGCGCGCCAGTAGTCCGACAGCCAGAACGGCTCCACCGTGACCAGCATGTCCGAATTGCTGTTCTGGGCGGCCGGCACTGGCAGTTTGCGGATGGCGTTGGAGTAGCACACGCGGAACAGCCCCTGGCCGGGCCCTGCCACGACTTGTTTGCCCCTGGCGCCAGTCTTGGGCGGCAGCCGGCACACTACTGACACTGCGCCGCCACCAGTGGCGGAGGGCGACTCCGCCGTCAAACTGACGTTGGGTCCTGAGTGGGCGCACTCGCATTCGGCGCCCTCGACCAGCCTGTCCTCGCCGCCCGTTGAGAGGGAACGCGCGCACACGCTGCAAACGGGCTCTTTGGGTGGAGAAAGCACGGGAGAGAGAAGAACCAATCGGATGTCCCTCCCCACCTGTATCCGCTGTCTGTGCACTGCCCGCAGTCGACGCACCTGGCGGCCTTCAGGTCGACCCTGTGTCCCTGCAACAGTCCCAGCAGAGGGTCCTCTCCCGCCGAGGGGCAGATCACGTCCACACAGTCCGGGGAAGAGGCGGCCAGTGAACGGGCCCAGAGGAGGAAGAGGAGGAGGAGGGGAATGGCTGGATTCGGAGAATGACGAAGGGCCATTTCGATGGGTTTTGGCACAATGCACAATCGGATCAGCGGCAATGGGCGCAGAAGGGAAGTGGCATTGAACGGTTGCGGGATTGGAGGCTAAATCGGTGTGCTTTGGTTCTGGATTGTTCGGATTGGCCGCGAAAAACAAAGGGATCGGGGAATGGGGAAGTGGGGAGTCGTGGAAACGGGGGGAGCGGAGTCGGTGGGGGAGAGGAGAGTCGATCGGGAGGAGTGCTTTTGGCTGCGGATAAACAAGGCGGCGGAACCGGGAGACGGAGGAACGAATGAATGTGTGTGTGTTTTCTGTTTCTGAGTGACTGTCCCAATGGCACAGTCACCGGCCATTCGGATGATCAACCAACGAGTGCGTGGATGACTCAGCCATTTGCTTCCGTGGTAAAAGGAGAGGCGCAAATGGAATTTATATAAATGGGCAAAACGTGGATTGGCCGTCGGGGGATTCCCTCGCGCCAGCTTAACACTCGCCTAATGCACGCGGAGCATTGCCAGAGCAGGGGGATACGCCAGCCACTAATGCAGAGAGCGCACAGCGCTGGCTGATGGCCACTCCCGCAGAGTCAATCAAGCCAATTGTTTTGTTTGTCGATGGGATTGGCCCGGGACTGCGCTGCCGCTGCTGCCGCTCGCTCGACGGCGTGCGCAAACAGTTTGGCGGGCACACAGCTGGGAAGGGGGAGGGACCGGATTACACTTGTATTCCGATTCCGATGCAAAATGGCTGCCCCAACAAACCAATGCAAACACGCAGTGGTCCCAAACGAAATGGAAACATCCCGAGGTTCAGAAGAACGGCGGAAGGTGAAGGCATTGCCCCGAAAGAAGGTGCGAGAAGACTGTCGAAGTCCCCATAAAGGCCCTCTTCCATCGGCCGGAAGTGCTCCCGGTTTGTCGAAATGAGTGCGGAGACAAGCATTTGGGGAACGCTGGCGGAAGAGGGGAGCCGACGAGAGCGTTTGTGCTTGTGCGGGGCGCACATTTGCGAGTGTGATGGAGGGCCACCACCAAAATTCGGGGCAAACAAAAGTGTCGTTTTCCCTGGCGTGCGCGTCTTTTGGGCCGGCAGCTAATGGGTGGCCTGGCCTGGGCCGGCCAGGACTGTCCATCGCAGGCAGCCGGCCGAAACCCGACACCGCGCGCAAAATGGAGGTGGAGGCGAGAGGTGAATGGAAATGGAAATGGAATGCTGCCGAAAAGGGAAAGGGGAGCACAGGAAAGTGTTTTTGCGGCGAACGAATCAGCCCAACGGCCCAAAGTGGGAAATTCGATTCCCTTTGGGCCATCTGCTGGTGGACTCTTCATCTGGGGACCCATGCCCAGAGCACATTTCCGATTGCGCCATTGTTGGTCCAAGACAGAGAGCCAAATTGGGCAATGGATGAACGAATGATTTGGGGAATTGCGCGAACATGGTGGCGATCTGGTGATTGGGTGGGCGGATGGAAGGGAAGGGATGGGCCCCGGGACAATGGAAGGCCGCATTGCGGCGGCACAAAGGCCCTACGATGAATGGAATAAGCGATCGGCCGCAGCAGAAGGCGAGGAATGCGGCGGAGAGAGAGCAAAGGGCGGGGGACTGTGCTCGGGCTTTGTTCCAACTCCGCCGCCGATCGGACAGATGTGGGCAAAGGGCGAGCACAGATCGGCCAACCGCCTACAACAGATACGTCCTTAGCACACGCATACATATTACAAATCTGGCCGTCCGTCGGCCGCACAATGGTGGGAAGAAGCACAAACTGTGTGCATTATTATTATTCCGCGGCCAAGCCATCGCCCGCTTTTGGTCAATGTTATGGGGGATTGGGGTCGAAAGCACAGAGGAAGGAAGGGCCCCCAAACTGTTGTGGCGGAGGGAACACTCCCAATGGTGGATGGAAGGTGGTTCTGTTTTAGAATAGTTCTGTGTCCAGAGACCGCTGCCTCCTCGGCAGCCGTTGGTTGTTTTGGCACTCCCTCCCCCAGTCCCCCAGTTCAATCCGGCTTCCCATCAGAACCGCCAATTTGTCCCTCCCCCGCTCACTCCGTCACCTCCCATTCCCCGCTCCGTTCGGAAGTTGGTCTCCGCCTTTTAATTAAATTAGAAAATCCCAACCGCCTATCGCTGCTTTACGACAGTGCCGAGGATTGGCAGTGGAAGCGGCTGACGAGTGTTTGGAAATTCAATCGCTGAATGGTATTTCATCCGCCGGACGATGAATCAGTCGCAGAGGGGGAAACAGTGGGACTGTTGGCTGGGGAGGGAAAAGGCGAACGATCACCCAAATCGAATGGGTCTGGTTTCTGGTTGGGTGATGACTGGGGGATGTGACTGTTGTGCTGCTGTTGCCAATGCCACTGCAGTGGGGGACCGAATGATGAAAAGACGTGTCCCCGTTTGTCGACCTGTGATTGGCCCTCAGAATATTGCTCGACTGATGATGAGAATGGCTGTGCCCAAATGCGAGTCAAATGAGTCCTGAGGCATTGCTTCAAGTGTTTACCCCACTCTCGAAAATATCTCCCATCACTCCCCATTCAGTTCAAATATCGCCTAGAATGATAACGGAAACTCGGCAGATCTTTTACGTGTTCCAACTGTCCCGGTCTCCCAGCTGCCCCTGTGCCCATTGGGACTTTTGGCTGTTTTGCCGCAACTTGTGTTCGTCGGACGGCTTAAGCGGATCAGCTGAAGAAGCACTTTTGGGGATTGGGGGCACAAGTTTGTTGTTTGCCGCACGGGGATTCCTGGAATCCATTTGGAGATTTGGAGATTTTTACCCGCGTCACCCCGTTCCTGGGCAGAACTCCAAAAAACAACGCAAAGAAGTCACGCTGTTCCATTCCAATTCCGTTTGTTTTGCAACAGTTTGGACGCCAACAGACAAACAAACGCTTTTTCATCCGGCGGATGTTTGAATTTGCACATTTGCTGGGTCCCAATTGCCCCTTCCGTCCATTCTCCGCCGGTTGGTGTTCTTTCGTCCCATCGCTTCATTAATCGGCGCAATTTCCGCCCTCCGCAAAATTAGGCAATCGGTCTCGCGTCTTTTGTGTGCCCCTGCAAACCATGCGCACTTTCGGGCCCTGCTCTTCTCGGCTCCGTCCAGGCTTGTGCCTCCTCTTCAGCCGCTTCCGTCCCCAGCCAATAATACAACACAATTTGTGCCCAACAATTAATCCCAAAAGCCCAACCGAAAGCGGAAAGCGGAAATTAAACGAACTCCCCATTCTGCCAGCGCGTGACCCCGAGATCGACGGGGATTGGAAGTGTGAGAAGAGGGCAAGAAGCGGATTGGAGGCGGTGGGGCTGGGGACTGGGAACGGGGGACAGGGGACCTGGGATCGGCCCCAAAAGGTCCGGACTCTTTCCAAATGGGTCCCCACTTGCCCTGTTCCCTGTCTGGCGTATGCTCGGAGGCCTTTTTGGGGACCATTTACTCCCCCAAAAAGGTTGGTTTGCGTCAAGCACTTTGGCGTCGGAAGGCTCCCGTTCGTTGGTTGCGCACTTTCCCAAGCCCTTTCCAAATCGGTCCCGACCGGAAGCCGGAGAAACGGAAAAACAAGGCCCTCCCCTGGTGGGGGGCACTTTTTACAGTTGCCCATTGCCCTCCACTTTCGGTCCCGAGGTGCCATTTTGGCGGGCAATTTGCACTGATTAAACGCCTTTGGAGTGGCCAATCCCCGAAATGTGGGATAATAATATCGCAAATGTGTTTGCCACCGCT
The DNA here is from genome assembly GCA_013357305.1 of Radopholus similis. NCBI lineage: Eukaryota > Metazoa > Nematoda > Chromadorea > Rhabditida > Pratylenchidae > Radopholus > Radopholus similis. The sequence goes on from VAHH01000023.1 coordinate 89,335, forward strand.
CTGGAATGTATTTGTGCGTCGTAGGCACAGAACATAAGCCCGAATCGCCGGGAGGGCCCCGCCGAGGGGAGACCCCTGCCGGATGCGAAATCGCATGCGCGAATTGGTGGAGAGACTGGGACTGGGGTTGGGTGGACTCTGTCCCCCCACTGGTGGGCACCCTTTGCTTGGGAAAGGCAAAAGGGCAATATGAGCGTTGTCGGGAGGTCGGACCGTCCAAAGATGGACTGCTACAAATTCAAAACTCAGAGGCCTTTGGCCTTTGGCAGTCTTTGTCGCGACCAAACACCGCCAAATTTAGGCCAAGATCAAGTCCCCTCCTTCTCAGCGTCAATTCCGAGTGCCGCCTCCAGTGCCAGGCACCCCATTTGACGCCATCTTGGTCATCCCTCGGTGGACTTTTAGCATTCCTGTCCAAACAGTCTTTTGCCTTTTGCCTTTGGGCTGAGCCGGATTGGACGACTTCTTTGGGGATGTGGGCCGAGAGTGGGACAATGTGGCGGAAGAGGGAGGAATGTGGTGGTGCCCCCAGAGTGCGTGTCTAGTGCTCTAATCCGGCGGATGGCGCTGCCACCCAACGGACCCAAATCCGGATCCGGGTGCGCCAAAGTCTGTGCGCCTCTCCGCCCTCTCCTGGCCAAGTCTGGTCCGCGCATTTCGGTCACGTGGCGCCAACTAACTCATAGCCCAGTGCCCACTTCCTCCGCTTTTTGCACTCGACGGTCTTTCGCCTCACTGTGACTAATCCCCGTCCATCCGATTGGCCATTGTGGGCGCCTTCTGCAGCGACAATCACGCGCATTGGCGGCGGAAATTGCCAGCGATGGCACCTCCAGGGTCTGCGCCAAAACGGGACTCGGTCGGCACAGTTTGTGTGTGCCTTGTGCAAACAATCTTTGGAGGCGGAACTGAGCAAAAAGACGCGCATTCGGCACAAAGGCACACCCTGAGCGGGCACAACCGCGTCCTTCCGTGGGGATTATGGTTGGGCCAATTTTAATAACCGATTGTTGTGCGCACTCATTTGCTGGAGGCCGCCGTTGAATTCCATTTCCGCTCCGTAATTGTTTCCTCCCCCCGCGCTAATCTCGCCCCTTCTTCCGGCCTCCCACAGGCTTGCACGTTCAACGTCTTCAGGGGGCCATCGGGGACCTGTCCGAGCGTTGTGAACTGAAAGATCTCTGCGTTCGCTCGGAATTTGTTTTTGTTTGCGCCAAAACCCGAGAAAGGCAACAGACGAATGCCACATTCCAACAATTGGGGACAGGAGATCTCCTCTGCTGCTGGGCGAGGGGACGGAGTCCAAAGAGGGCGGCGCAAACAAACACAGGAACAGGACCCAGACAGAACAGACCTCCAGAATTTGCGCCTGTTTCGGGCCATCACCTGAGCACTCTCCGCAATGTGCGTGGGGCCTTTTGGTGCCCTAATCCGCGCAACCCCGTTTGGACTTGTCACTTGTTGGGGGCGTGCCCTCGCGCGCAAACGCAATAATTGAATTGCGCAATCTGCCTAATGTGTTTGTGGCGCGGAATGTTTGGCCCGCCCCCTGGCGGCCACCAAAGCGGATTTGGGGCGCCACAGTGGGCGCGTATAAATGCTCCAGGCAGGCAGTAGTACCAATCCCAGTCGAGGGCCCCAGTGGGAGGACCCGTCAATCAGCCCCAGTCATGGCCTGGGAAAATGCCCGATTGGCGCCACTCTCGCATAATCCGAGCCCCCGTTTATTTGTTTATTACTCATTCCCCGCTTTCAGCTGCAGCCACTCCACGTTCCACCAACAGCTATGCCCCCACTGCGCGACAGTCTGCTCCAGCTGCCGGCCCTCTCCGCCCCCGGTTCCGACGCCCAGCGCCAGCCCGTCCCGCGGCCGTGCTCGCCCAGCGCCCAGTTCGAGTTCGTGTTCCAGCCCCAGGGCCACCCGAAACAGGCGCTCATTGACGGGGAGCTGTGGCCGCCGGTCTTTCAGCCGGAGGCAGTCAGGTGAGCCGAAAGAAAGGGAATTCCTCGCCCACCGAATTCCCTCTGCCTTGGACTCCGGATTATCGGGATTTGGCCATTCACTCGCCAATCTGAAGCGGCATTCCATTCACCTTTTTGGGCCAATCGTAAAAACGACTTTCGTCTTTCGTCCACTGTTTGCGCGCACTTTTGACCGGAAAGGCCCTTTTTGGGATTATTTCGAACGAAAATAACTCCAAATGTCGGAAAACAACCGCACGTTGCTTAGCTTTTTGCCACAGAAAGTGTCAACAGGGCTGAAATTGTTGGAGATAATGATGAAATGGGGATGGGCAGATAATCCGGAGTGGCTCTGGAGGACTCAGGCAAAGGGGGGATTATTAGTAAAATGGGGAAAGAGAGAGAGAGGGTCAACAGGAGAAGGGGAAAACTGACCCATGTCCCTTGTGCAGGTCGGCGAAGCGGCTGGTGGCGCAGGCGTCGGACGTGTTTGTGTGCACGTACCCCAAGTGCGGGACGA